>JAGDQP010003269.1:2752-70173 GCA_022664845.1 Lepisma saccharinum
AATGAGTGAAAACTTGATAGGAAATTGATTATTGAGTATTTCATGTTTGATACTATTAACTAATGCATATAGTATACACTGTATGGACAAAAAAGGTGGTACCCTATTGAACATTAATTATTTATCGTATTATTATCGTCGACTACTGTATAAATCATAGTTATTACTATAATGTAAGGTAAAGTGCTAATTTCTGCAACATTTAATTGCACCATAGGCGGTGAGTGTGTACAGAAAAGCCACCTTTAAGAAAATTGAATTAACGCAATCAGCGCATGGTTTAATTTATAAAATCAGTGGAAATTGTTGGATTACTGTATTCAGACATGTAGTTATTGGAATCTAGGAGGAGAGGGGACAGAATGGATGAAGCTAAGCAGGTTGTTCAGGACCCACCTACTTTTCGGGCGATATCCCGCTACAATTGTAAAATTGGTTCGCTTTTAACAAGGGTAATTTATAAATGAGTTGAAATGGTCAGATTATGGTATTCGGGGATGTAGTTACTGTACGCTAGAAAGGGAACAAAAAATCGTTCGTATTTCGGGGTTTTACTGTATTTTTTCGGGCGATATCCCCCATTATACTACTGGCCCGCCAGATCCAGACGGCGAGGGTCGTTATCGGTCCATCGTCATTTTTCTCATGATGTTACTATGTCTGCACGTGTACGTGTTTAACCCCTCCCTCTCTCTCTCTCTCTCTCTCTCTCTCTCTCTTCGTAGGTAGGGAGAAACTAGAGTGTCCCGCCCCCTTGAAATTGTCCTAGGTTCACATGCAGGTCTACATTTATGCGTGTAGATAGAATATAGATATATAATATTCTATCCTGGTGTATATCAAAATTTCCGGTCGTGGGTTTCGAACCGAGCATCCTGACAGGTTTTACAGGATTTCCTTCAGTTTCACGAGGCGAATACCGGAATAGTACCTTAAATAATGCACGTGTACAAGGTTATACACTTTGTTATATATTCAACATTTATGACTCCACACATAACTAGCTACAGGTAAGTTAACCTAAAATGGTGCTTCTGCTTCTTGACAGTTGCGAATCTATAGAATTAAGTTCTCAAAAATAAGCTAAACTGTTATTTTAATTCTTATTTAAAAATAACAGTTCTTGTTATAACAGTTACTGGAAAATTACAGCCCACCTCTGTTGTGATTACCCGGAGCCGGAGTGACTCTCCTGCCACCTGTCAGTGAATGACCCAGATTGCCACTGCGGCAGGGTAGCCATCCTGCGTGTTCGCTCTTGTCATGACTTGAAGAATTATTCCATAGTGACTCCAGCGAGTATGCACCACGAATTTTATTCAACCTTTCAGTTTGTTTGTTACCAGCAAATAAAGCGTCCACTTTCCAAGCAAACTTATTCGCTACCCGCTCACTAGTTCAGCCCTACTTTTCTCTGTCACTGGAAAGAAAGAGGAGGGAGGAGGTTGCGCAAAAGGAGAGCATGATGTTTTTTTCTTTGTTATTACATATCGCAGTGGCACGTGTAACGTGTTTAGGGCAAGGGCGTCCTTTTACAAATCCGCAAGCGTATTTGACAAATCTCAAGGGATAATGAATATCTCACCAAAAATAATAATAAAACTTTTTAAAGATACTTTTCTTAAACAATTCGTACTAAAAAGTAAAAAATAATTTTGTTTATGCATGGCTAAAAAGAAACGCATGTGGTGCGCTCTCATATTATCACTTTATAAATTCTTGAATTTGCGCGCTCCATGTTATTCTGTTTAGTCATGCATAAACAATATTATTTTTTACTTTTTAGTACGAATTGTTTAAGTAAAATATGTCCTTAAAAAGTTATATATATAAATCAATAATAATAAATCACAGCCATATTCAATCCATTACTGGATGAGGCCTCTCCCCGAAGGGAGGAGTTGGTCTACTACTCCCACGCTGACCAGACGGGTTGGGAGAGGAGAGCCGAAGCTCTCACTGTGATCGCCACTGTCTTTTATTCACAACAGCTCCCCAATTGTCCTCACGATGCTGGGTCAACACCGAAATTTTTTAACCCCCACCGGGAAACGAACCCGGGACCGCTCGCACTGAAGTCGAGCGCGCTACCGACTAGGCTACGCAGGAGCTCATATATATATATAATTTGCTCTACTTATTTTGGAGTTCGGATACTTTTCCTCAAGCTAATGTTTTGTGACCAAATCCTAAAGTGTTCTGCAACCAGTCTAACCCAAGATCGTTGCAGGCTAGTATTTACTTTAGGTTAAGGTTCTAAGTCCTTATCAAAAAATAAATAAAAATATGCTTTTAAAATACATAAATACAGGTATATAAAAATATATGAGAGTAACAATTGAATATTGTATTGGCAGGCGACTTACGTCGCTGTGCAAAATTTCATCATTGTATGACGTCTGTATATGGGTTAAATTAACGTTGCAAGATTTGAGGACACCACGAACCATTGTGAACTAAAGAAAAGAATGTAAAAAAAACAGTGAACCGAGTGGAAATTTGGCATTTATGGCATTTAGACATCTAAGGCTCAAGCCGGGCTAGGGGAGGGGAATGGATTCGGGAAGGTATCGGCCAGGGCCTATGTTGAAGGTGTCATCATGGCATTTGTTTGGTGTGGCTGTGGGAAAAACCCTGGAAAAACTCAGTCAAGATGGTCGCTGGGCGTGGGAAAATGAACTTCAACGCACCATATTTCGAACACCACGAAAAGTAGAGTTGATACCATCGAAGACTTCAAATGTTGTTCTACCTAAAAACGCATATTCCAAAATAGTGCAATGAGTGCCCAAGGGGTTCCTCAAAGGAAGTAGGTGATTCCTGGAATTTTTCTGAAGTAGAGGTAGGCCGAAATAAGCATAAATTAATCAACTTTCCGTGTGAGTAAAGATGGCAAATACCAGTGGCGGTGGGTGCTAGTGTTTGCCCGTTGCGCAACACCCCCTTTCTTAAAGTTATTTAATTTTTCATTCAATCACTCTAAAATATAGAATATGTAATAATATTCTAGTCCTCGGAGTTAAAAAAAAGCCATAGTTTCCTTTAGGAAGAGAAAAAAATACTTCACAAGTTCAGAGTTTAATCTTGGTGTTGTAATCCATGGGGACACCCTTTAACGCCTATACATAGCCTTCCCTTTCACTATATGTCGGACTGGCATTTGTAATACAATTAGTACAGGACTTGAGACGTTGCACGCCAAATGCAAGTAGTACGTTTCTGCTCATTCCTCCCCTCCTAGTTCGCATTGCTTCCACCAGGTGGCATTTGTGGCAAGCAAGCGACAAAACCTTCTCAGACGCTGCAGAAAGGTCGTCTGCTAGTTCCCTTCATTTACTCGCAGTTTTTTCTGTCTCTCTCACTGTCAGTCGGTCTGTCTGTCTGTGTGTGTGTGTGTGAGAGAGAGAGAGAGGTAGCGTGTGTGTGTGAGAGAGAGAGAGAGAGATTGTATATGTTTCTTCATGCTTTCAACAGCGAAGTTACCACAGAATACTGAATCTCGCGCGTGACTTTCTGTATATTGGAGTGACTCCTTAGTATCGGACGATAGACGTCACAGCAAATATTTAAACTGGTATGCCCACCTCCAACCTAATCCAATGTGGACCAAACTTTCAGTTCTAACTCAAGTTTATACGCTTCTTATCGCTTTGCGACCCGTTTTTATTTAAGTTTTAAATCGTGAGTTATTCATATAATAGTATACCGTACTCTGCATGTAATAGAAAATACTGCAAATAATATTTACTTTTTTTTGCAAGAATTAAGACATGGTTTAAAAACGGGCCACCAAGCGATTTCAAGCTTAAAAAGTTGAGTTAGAACTGAAAATTTGGTTCATATTTGCTTAGACTGGAAGTGGACAAACGAGATTAAGTGTCCTCTCCTCCTCCTATCTTCATATATTCATGAACTTTTGGGCAGGATCAGCAGTCAGTCCAGTATCGCTTTTAGATAGAGGTCATTGCGGGCGACTCATGTCACTTTAATCGCGAAATCATAATTTTAAAGCTATGGCATTGTATCGTCCTATTTCAAATGTTGTGTATATACATTGTTACACTCATCAAGTGAATCTGTTTATGAGGAATGTAATCAATAGAAATATATTTTTTTTTCAAATTTGCAAGGCATGTGTACTTTTCTCTGGCAGTCCCCAATTCCCCCCCCCCACCTCATTTTAAATATTTTTTAAAATATTTAAAAAAACAATAGCATTGTGAAAATTATACGCCCACTAGAGCTTACAAATTATCATGAAATACAATGGACTGCGATCTCGAGATCTAATTGATGAGTGATATATTTTCAAAGATTATGACGTCATTATTTAATTGAAGTCTCAGCACTCATCAATCGACAAGATTTCGAGATCGTTGTCCATTGTATTTCATGGTAATTTGTAAGCTCTAGTGCGCTATGAACTTACAGTTTCGGCAGTGCTCTTATTAGTTTTAGAAATATTTTAAACAATGTTAAAAGTGAGGTTGGGGGGGGGGGGAGTGAGGAGCCTTCTTATTGGAACTTCCTGTCCAGAAGCGTAAATACTGTCTTTGAACATAAACGAGGATATTATTCAATGCATCAATAAGATAGTGAAGATGGAGGAAGAGAAAAATTCAAACACAATCCATTGTCCTGAAGTACTCAAGAAAACACTTATTAGCTTCCATTTTAATTTTCTTTTTTAGTAAAATAATACTTCTTGTTGAAATTTTGTTTAATCAAAATCGAGACCCTTCCTTGGCACAAAAGGCTATTTTCCACTTTGCTCTTAAACAAATATTAGGCATATTAAAGACTAACTTGATGATTCGAGTGAAACAACAGAAAATACAAACACTGTATCAAAAAGGAGAAAGGGTGAAAGAATGGAATGGATAAGGGAAGCAAAGGAAGTTGGTGATGTGATTACTTGCGAAGCAAAATCCTTACATGCACATGGCACATCATGGCAGCCACGCTGTTTACTCCAAAGAAACTTCTGAGTTACTTTTCAATTTTCCACAACAAACTGTGGGGAAATTATGTTCAATTTACACATTTCTTGACAAAGAAATTCTCTGTCTTCACAAACTGTCTTCAATCCATGCACTCGGTAGAAGAATTTTGGTCAATGTCAGAAGCTGCGGCGGGTTTGTTCGACTTTATCGTTCAAAGTTGCTTGGGAAAAACGTTTAGTGAATCTTCAAAGTTTCTAAAACTGATATAAACAATACCAATAACAGTGACACAAATTTATAGTCACGAAAAATTGTGACAAACTATCTAATTCTATTCTCAATATTATAGCTACGACATTTTTCTAAGTTTTCTCAAAATCGTAACTAATTTAGTTAACGTCCCTTTATTTGAGAATCTGGTCACTTCGTCTTTTGTGTCTGTTATATAATTACACTCTACGTTGATTGATTGTGACTGATTAGCTACCCAATTCTCTCACACATAGTGGACGTCTAGGCTCGCACCCAGGGGGTGAGCTGAGCCCCTGTAAATTTTCCTTGGCCCCAATATATATATTTAATTTTATGTATCTTTCGTAAGCCCAAGATTTTCCTTAATTTTCTTGACCCCTACTGTTCGAGGCTAGCGGCTGACCCAGTGGAAACAACCACCTGTCGCCACTGACATATACGTAGGTACATCGTCACCGGCATCCAACTGGGCAATAATATTCAATCGCTTTGATAACAAATAAACAAAACGTTAGATGAAACTGCAATCTACGATCCATCTTTACTTCAGAGAATTTCTGGGAATCCCTTCTTTCTTTGGGGAATCCTTTGCGCACCAATTGCGGAATTTTGTAATACGCGTTTGTGGATAGTACAGGTTTAAAGTCTTTGAGGGTACCTTAGCGTATCAGCGCAAGTGTTAATAGCGTTTGAAATATGAAGATCTATTTTTTTTTCCGCGCTTTCGGCGAACGTCTATTCGTAGTAGAATTGAAGTCTATAAGGACGTCGAATGAACATTAATCTTATGTAGGTTTTGTGGTACATTGCATCAGCCCCTGGCTACCTCTCACACAAAAAGTATTCCTACTTATACACATGTAGTATGAACGATGCGAGAAAGCTCTGTTTCTCTCGTCTTCATTTGTAGTTTGAAAAATTTCTTTACTGTTCTCCGATGGGGTTCGAACCTATGATCTTCTGATTTATAGTTCCGGACCCTTCTCACTAGAATATGGGGCCATCGCTAAGGGCTACGGTTTTATTACTCCTTTTATATTACAAGCACGGTGCGAAATTGTTGGCAGGGCTTTAGGAGTAATTTCTACCACCAAAAATCTGGCTATTAATTTTCCCTTCCACTACAATCCACCCGGGGTTGAGGGGGGGGGGGGGTTAAGATGATACAAAATGTTGGGGACCTCAAAATGAAAAAAATAATTCTGTGGAAATTTATTAAATTTCGGAGCTGGAAGCGTCTAAAGTTAGAGTAACATCGACAGAAATGACGTAGTATGTCCCCTAATAATGACGTAAGACGTATCAGTTAAACAATTCACAATCGAAATTGTGTCCAATACATCTATTTCAACAAAGTTTATGATTGAGGAAGTGTGCATAGAAAGAAATGTTAATTTTAAGGGAAAAAATAAGGTTTAATATGTCAACATAGAAATCCCCTCAAGGTATCACCCATAGCCCCTGATAAAATAGTTAGATATATTGGTACTGTGAACGACAAAAGTAAATGATTGTGGAAGTTTAAGATATAATACATTTTCCCTCCAGGAGAATTGTTTCACTGTACGGCTAATAGTTAGACAACCAACAAGGCAGTACAAATGTGCAGCAAAACATGCCATGCCAGGATATTCCTCCATTTGGAGCAAGAAAAATGAGAAGTTAAGCATAACTTAGAGAACCACGAGATAGTTAGGCAGAAATTCCATGCTCGTTTAGTTCTAAGAGATAGGAATTAATGCAAAGGAAAGGAAAATAATAATATGAACATCATGCAGGAATCGTCAGTATGCAGTGCAACAAAACTTGTCTTGTTCAAACACACATACACAGAGAGAGAGAGAGAGAAAGAGAGAGAGAGCATGGAAGAAGACGAGTAAAGAGCGAAAAAGAGGAGAAAAGAAGGAAAAAGGGACAGAAAAATAGCAGAAGACATGGAAATAAATGAAATTTTAACGCTTAAGGATACACAGTCTGCGTCATTCCCCCTGCCCCCTCTCTCTGTGTGTGTGTATTTTGTTTTTCTACGTTTATGGGATAAATCTCTTTCAGTAGCAATCGCGAACAACATCATTTACAGCGCTTAACTCCTTGCAGAAAATAATTAGAAATCCAGGCTGGGAATCGAACCAAGAATCTTGAGAATGAGAGTCTCACACGCTGACCACTTAGCTACATAGACCATAACAAATGTGTTGATTTGAAGTTTGAATTTTATTTGCGGCCTTTAGGCATCTATGGCTCAGCTCTATAGTTCTGGTTCCATAGAAAATTTCATCTCTAGATCAAGATCAAGCATGAATTAATCCACAATCTTGAGAACTTACTGTTGCACCAACATGTTTCGGATTAATCCAGGATTAAAAGAGTGAGTAGTCACTGGTAAGTTCTTTATTACAGCTCCTACTATAGTGCTTTTGCCGAAAGCTTCAAATCTTTTATTTTACTTTAAGATGAGGCCTGGATCCGATCCTTCCATCACACCAGCATTATCTTATCTATTAAACGAGTTTCGCTCTATCTTTTTCTCTTTTGTAGTGGTATATAGTTTACCTTCGTACTCCTGTTTTCGTACTTAATTATAATGTTGTGTATTGTTAGTGATTTACCGGTATTCCAAGTTAAATTGCTGTTTTGTTCTGTGAGGCTTTAAACTTATGTGTTTGCAACCATGGACCCAAATGGCAATATGAAACCTTACAGAGTAAAATTTAACCTGGAATATCGGTAAACACAAACAACACACTATATAAGAGCAAAAACAGATTTGGAGGGTGGTGGTGAACTACATATAACTACAAAATAAGAAAAAAGAGAAACACTTTTATTGTAAAATAGAGAATCCTGTATACTGCTGGTGTGAATGGAAAATCCAGGTTCGAAGCCTCACATTATACTACAGTTTGACGGTATATAATAATTATATAATTATTAGTTTTTATACTACAATTTTATCGTATCTAGAGTAATGAACTTAATTTAATTAGGACGTATCTCACTGACAGACGTCAAATTGTTAAAATTCAGAATGTAAGATCTGATGAACTAATCATACGAACTGGAATACCGCAGGGATCTGTTCTTGGTCCTTTTCTCTTTGTGATATATATATATATATATATATATATATATATATATGAATAATTTATCTAGTTGTTTATCACATAAATCTGTTTTATGCTGATGACACCACGTTTACTACAAATGCACAAAACACAAAGTCACTAAAGGAAAACAATGAAGAAGTGATAATAGAATCCTCAAGTTGAATTTGCATAATGATTTAACATTGAATGCTGCAAAAACTGTTGCACTCTAATTTTAATTTAAACCATGAAAATGTTAATGATAATAATATTGAATCTGTCAAGTTTTTGGGTATACATATCGATACCAAATAAGTTGGAATAGACATACTGACGAAATATAATAATAAATAAATCACAGCCATATTCAATCCACTACTGGATGAGGCCTCTCCCCGAAGGGAGGAGTTAGTCTACTGCTCCCACGCTGACCAGACGGGTTGGGAGAGGAGAGCAGAAGCTCTCACTGTGATCGCCACTGTCTTTTATTCACAGCAGCTCACCAATTGTCCTCACGATGCTGGTCAACACCGAAATTTTTGAGCCCCCACCGGGAATCGAGCCCGGGACCGCTCGCACTGAACCTTGCTAGAGTTTTATATCTGATACAAAAGTTAAATACATCTGTAGGAGAAGACCTATTACTCTTTGCGTATTATACTTGTTTTCATTCCCTTCTAGTATATTATAACTTATTTGGAGGGAATTCTACTGGTGCTTTAAATGTACTTAAGTGGTAAAAGAAAGTGGTTAGATGTATAAAGGGTGCGTCTGATAGGGAATCGTGTAGACAATTATATAGTAAATATAAAATAATGACCCTGCCATCGATATTTGTGTATCAGAGTTTAATATATTTAAAAGAAAACTATGCTCAAATCACAAGGCGTATCCATATTCATTACTATAATACAAGGTGAGAAGATAATATAGATACGCCGTATGTAAGAACTAAGTAAGACGCAAGGAAGTTATAGGTACACTGGAATGAAGTTGTTACCGTCATTTATTCGAGATATGAATCAGAAAAGGTTTGACAGATACATTAAAAATATGTTTCAAAATAGATGCCTATCTAGCGTAGGTGAATTTGAAACATATGTAAGGGACCATTATTAAACTACGTACCTATTGTATAATTTTAACTCTTCTTGTATAATTCTATATTTTATTGTATTCTTTTTATGACGAAGTCTATTGCAACTGTAAATAGTTGTCTAACGACTAATAAAATAATAATAATAATAATATAGACAATAAATAGGGAAAATAATCCTGGTCATATGCATTTTATTTTATTTTTTTCTAATGCAAATTTATGCGCCCCCTCAGTTCGGCCCTCCAAACGATCGTTTGTTTCGCTTGCAACGACGTTGACCGACCTTGAAGTTGGTGAGTTTTTTTCTAGAATTTCGGGCTCGCAGAATCCTTCTATGCAGTTTTCTTTTGCTCTTGAACAATTGTTTTTTATTGGACTTTATTTTTAATTTATAGGAAGAAAAAGAATTCGTACCTTTTTCATGAGCTTGCAGGTGGAACATTGCTAAAGCAACGACATACTTCGTAGCATTGGCAACTCTGCAAGCTGAGTTCATTGTGAACTGGGGAAAGGTGTAATGCAATTGGGTGATTCAACAACATACGTAAATGTCACGTGCCATTTCATTCTGTAGTAGGCAGTGAGTTGAAGGGTAATAAATTACAAGTAGCATGAATGATGAACGCAGCAAGGGATTAGATTTGGATTTCTCTCAAATGCAAAATGTAATGGAGAAAGAATCTTAACTATCTGCTCAATCAAGTTGATTCAAAGTTCGTAATCCGTTTTAGATGATAACAAGAAATGTGAGCTATTTTTTTTCTTTTTCACAAGAAAACAGTCACAGCAGTAGTGGATTCAGGATTTTCGTGAGGTAGCAGGTGGAATCAATGAACCTGGGACGTATTCCGTATTTTCCCGCTAACAAGCAAACACACTAAAAAGGCAGAAAAGAATTATGTATTTTTATTATTATTATTATTTATTCCCTCCTGAGTTTTAAAGTGCATGCAAAGTTTGGAATTTCGAGCGCAATTACTTTTAAGAGATATCGATAAAAAGTGATAAAAAAAAGTGTCGAAATCAATTTATAAATAAATTTAGGAAGTGAAAGGATTTTTGATAATTGTTAAGAAGCTCACCCAACGGAGCAGCACAGTACTTTTTTTTAGTGCTTTGCACAAGGCTAAAGATTGTTTCTTTCAGTTTTATTCATCATATCAGGGTCGGATTGAGAAACCGTCGGGGTCGCAGCCCTTGTATCATTGGGAGGGCGCACTGCTTCTAACATACAGACCGATATTACACATGCGTATTTTATGTAGTTTCACTGAATGATCAACAGTAGTATACAGTGTCCTAATACAAAAATATCCTCGTAGACTCTTTAAACACTCAAAATGTAAGTTTCAAAACCAGATAATTTTATCCTGTTACACTCACTAAATCACCTGCAGCAAACATAAAGTGAGGACGGTTAGACTGCGACGTGGTTCACCTTCTAGTTTACATATTTACTGCAGAGAGTCCAATTTTCTGGACATAAATAAACCTTATTGGAAAAGTCACTTAGACCCCTTGCATTCTGGGGTCCTCCATTGAACCGTTCTAATACACACTTCCCATAACACACAACTTCCACTCTTGACATCAGCTTTCGATTTCTAAAGACCACAAGGATAGTACCACGGTAGTGTTTTCTCTGGAATACTGTAGTTTTTTCTTGCATGTAATGAGATTGTTCACAAAAGGACAATACTCCCTAGACCTAAAACCTCGCAGTACGTAGGGCCAGAAGGCTTATATCCGGCAGAAGCTGACGATGAAGAGGAGAAGGGTGAAAGCCCCACCCGGCGCAAATCATAAGATAACTGGTTTCGAACAATAAATATGGTAGCTGAGGAGGTAAGTTTTGTAATAAAAGAAACTAATGGCAAATAAGAATGATGACACTAAATAAAAATGATGAAAAATATGTAATATTATTCAATCCTCTATGTAACACTTTCTCAAAACAAAAGAGGGTTAAGGAATTCAACAACATATAAAACTTTACTGGAGACAAACCTGTGACTAGACGTCCGGAATTCATCCATACTGTCCTAGTTTGAACTTCTGTTTGGTTCGGGATTAAAAAAAAAATCAAGAAAACGAAAATTTTCGTGTTGTTCATTGTAAAACTATGTGTCCCCGATGGATGAGTGGTTACGCTTGTCGCCTTGTAATAAAGGGGTCCCAGGTTTGATTCCCGGTGTGGACCTAAGTGGTTCGGATCCCACGTTAAAATGTAGGTCCCGTCCTTAGGGCGTCATCACATCAGCCCATGGAAGGCAACGGCAAATCACCATGGGCTCACCTTGCCCGGGGACCTTCGGGTCAAAGACCTGCCTTCGGGCAGGACACTACACCATCATCATTGTAAAACTGATCATTTTAAGCCCTGATTCCAATCTTTCGTCTCGCACTGAGATAGAGTTCGTGCAAATGACATGGTATATTTCAATATTAACAGTTGGTACAACTGCCTAAAGCAGACTGCTTGACACAAGGAGAATATAGAGCGCTAACGGTGGTGGGAATTTGAAGCCGAAATTGGCATATTGTTGAACACTCGTCATCGTCCCTACCATCATCAGTGCGCCACCAATAATCTATCGTGCCTCTTTCTTCTGCTGTAGTAATAGTGTAATCCATAGCGGACGCCATCTTTGAGTCTATTACGCCCCGCCAGAAGAGTCCTGGGTTGGTCAGAGAAATATATGTTCACCCTAGACAAACCATAAAGTAAATAATAGACCTCAGCACAGGTAAAATTGAAGACTAGATTATTAAAATTAATTAGAAAACATTGATACTAATATTCTTATTCATACTGAACTCTTCATGGTTCTAAAATGGGGGGGGGGGGATGGAACTAAAATATGGATAACGCAGAATATTGTCACTGCTAATGACGTATTAATATTGCATCGGAATTAAAAATAAATGCCGCAAAATGTACATATGGCTACTGGCAACTGGGCCACACAGGAAGTAAAGCGTAAATGCCACAAAACATACCTATAGCTGATGGCATCCCAAGTTAGGCTTGCACTTATATAATGACAGCCAAATTGAAATGACTATTTACACTCTTACAAAATAAACACAAATATCCACGTGAAAGTATCAATAAAAATTAAAGAACTATAGGAAAGAAGTTAATGTCATTAGGCGAGTAAATATAAGTCATTACGCGCAACGTACACGTACCCTGGGGGAAGTCAAAAACAAAAATGGTTTAGGCAACAAGATGCTTTTTTAACACTTGCAAAGTTTGTTTGACAGTACGGAAGATACATTCCACATAAGGCATCCCATAGAAGGTGTAACCGAATTATTGGCTTGGTATGATTTGTACGTACACTTTCCAATTTATATGTTAACCAGTGCCGGCGTGAACTCGGTTTCAAACCTGGCCTATGCTACTTAGAAAATAGGTATTTAGATAGTGTACCAGTGACCTTTGCGCTTACTCATTTTAAACAATATTAGTACTTCAAGGAGCTGGCATAAACTGTTACTTATTATAATGCCCATATTGGTGTGCGAAATAACGGTATAAGTTTACTTTATTAGGTACCGGCCTTTTTTTAAAAAAAAAAGAAGAAGAAGAAGAAGAAGAAGAAGAAAGTAGCCAAAATGTAATGACTTGGACTAATACAAAAAGTGGACGTGTTTTTGAAACACGGAAAGCAAATAAAGCGTTCGGATGGATTAGGTTAGGTTACTTAGTTTTAATTAAATAACTCAGGAACTCTCATATTTAAAACAGTGATATTTAAAAGTTTGATTCTCCCTCGCTAGATGGCGCTACAATTTCCGTATCTCACATGTTATAATTTCCACACGGAAAAACAAGATTACTCCCGAAATTATGGAACTATAATTTTGAAACTTTACCCAGAAGAAAGCCATAAGAAAATCTGTGCCAATTTTCCATATTTAGCTTCGTTTATTGTTGAGAGGGCTTCAATTTTGCAGAGGAAAAACGCTCCTAACTCGATATTATGAACAATAGAAACATGACATTTTGACATTTTCGGACATGACCACAAGGGCTTTTATGTTTGAAAAGAGATTTTGTAAATAATTTTACTGATTTAGACCAACGCATAAACACAGTGTCACAAACTTAAATAGGCAGAACATCGCTAGAGAAGCAAATATGTAACAAATACACAAATTTTGGCCTGGAATCCAAATTAAATTACTGAATATGATACAACTCTGCCTCTGTGGGCACAACGTTCAGTAAAGCGATCAAGTGGCACTTCACCAACTTCATCCCAAAAGCCGCTCCTGCATGGTAGGGGGCGCATTAACCATCCATTGAGGAGGGCGCACCGGACGCTGCATCATATGTAATTAGAGTTACCAAATTGGAAACTGTCAAATACAGGACAAAACTCCGAAAAAAGACGGATTTTTTTTTTTTTTTTTTTTTTAATGCCGAACACAATGAATTTGCAGCAATTTTTTTGTTCTTCTTGGAGAATTACGTTCGTTGTGTATCTTTTACCTAGCGATGAAAGTTTTGGAGAGGTTAAAGACAAAAATATTTCTTGCTGATGTGCTAGTTTTTGCCAATTTCTTGTACTCTTTCTCAATTTCGCCAACGGAGACAAAATTAATCGAGTGCGATATATCAACCTATCAACCACGCACCCTACTAGTTAATACATATATAGCGACAAAATGTCACTCGTGACCATATTTTGCCATATTCAAAGTATATAATCTCATTCCATTGCAAATAATTACCACATGAACTTATAAAAACACCTAGCGATAACCAGCAAACCACATGTATTACGAAAAAATTATGCCATTATTATCTTGTTAAATACGGACTCGAGTTGATCAACATACAGAAACATGGCAGCATATGCGAAGGAGTCTTAATGGCCTCAATTCATATTATGCATTACACTTTTCTTTTTTTTTTTTTTTTTTAAGAAAAACGGACATAATATCGAGTGAGCGAAGACATATTGGTTAAAGTTAGGGTAGATGTTTTATACGCAATGCACATTACCATTAACTCTCACATCATGTACTCAGCCTGAAGGCTCAATGAACTAAATAGTCCGACGTACTTTCCGCTCTTTCATTCTCGTTTAACACTTCCATGCCTCAAAGCGTTGTTATATTTCGCGTCTCAACAGTTACACACACACGTTGAAAATATTACATTTCATGTAAATATAACATTTTTCTGTCTCACTTAAACAGCACTTAAGCCTTAATTTTGTGTTAGCCCGATATTTAGTACAGTGGATTTTTTTACAAGAATTAATGTCGAGTGAGCGATAGCGAATAAACACAGGTTAGTTAGATTACCAAGTCGATTGCCGGACTAGTACTATAAGTAAGGCCCTGGTCGATACCTTCCCCATCCTCTACCTAACTCTCCCCTACCTCAGTCAAAATGAGAAATGACCTTAAATAAATTCAAATAAAGCTAGATTAGCATAGAAATCTCATACATCCTGCACTGTTCAACGATAAATTTTGTTCAAGTCCATTTCTTAGATTCAATTTTCATTGTTATTTCGCTACCACACTATATCCAACCTTATACATAAAGACCTACCGGGAAAATGTCTATAGAAAGGGCATTGCATTAAGAGAATAGGAATTAATCCTATGTAGTCTAGAGCCTAGACTAAATAATGGTATGTTATTAGGCTATTTAGTCTATGTATGTCTAACAGAGATGGAAATACTTAAGGAAATACTCGAAAGATATTTTATTAGCAAAGTCCCTTTGTACTGTTAATGTGTTGAGTCGTACACTAATGTGTTTATTAGCAAAGTCCCTTGTTAATGTGTTGAGTTGTTGACTACACAATGAATTCTGGTTATATAGCATTTGCTTGCGTTAAAAAATTTTAACGCTTGTACAAAGCACATGAAGATAATTTGCTATTCCGTTAAGTGCATCTCCTTAACTACGTCCGGGATTTGAGATAGACCTACCCAATGCTATTCTATTATGTTTTATCAGTACAAAAAAAAAATCCCTTCGGGATAACGGGAAGAGTGACGCAAGAATTCTACTCACAAAAGAAGTGATAAGCATTTTGCGAGTGACTTTTTTGTGTCACTATGGCGGCAGTGTTTCCTTTGTAATAAAATTAGTACCCTGCTTCCCACCATAGTGACACAAAGGGAAGTCACTCGCAAAATGGATATCACTTATTTTGTGAGTAGAATTCTTGCCTCACTCTTCCCTTTACATCGAAGGGGTTTTTGCACTGATATCACTTATTTTGTAAGGTTGCATATTAAAAAAGTGCATAGTCTTCATACAAAAGGTCGATTTTGGACCATCGTAGGCTCCATAACCCGAAAACGGTAACTCCTATTTAAAAAATAAGCATGAATTTGCCTCTGTGAGGTCCGCAAACCCCACTGGTACCAACCATTTTTTTCTAAAGCCAAAATACAGACAAAGTGACAGAGACCCTTTTCTATCATTTGTGAAAATTCTGTGATTGGGTTCAAAAAAAGTTATAACCTTTGAACCACTTCACCAATTTTGACGTGTGATACATCGTTTAAAAGGTATTGAAGCGTAGATTACGATTCGGTCGCCTATATCGTCTGGCGTCAGTGCTATCACCAGAAATGTGAAATTCTGATTATTATTTTTCGAACCGCCCTAGAGAGGTCCTACCGACCCAATTTTTTTTTCTGTGTCTTAGTATGGCAAAGACCTTACAAATGCAAGTTCAGGCATCAAAATCGGGCTTATAGTTCGCTAGATCCAAAATTAGCTGTAGACACTTCTTAGCGTCACTCGAAGAACTACCGTTCTTCAATAATCAATAATAAATATTTTCAAATTATGGATTACTTCATTTGATAGTTATTCTTAAGAATTATCCAACCCAGTTCTAAAATGCCATTGTTGATTTTGATTTGTTTACTATTTTTAAGGTTTTTTTTTTATTATTATTATTATTTATTATTGAGCCTGATTATCAAGGGCTCTCAAAGCGAATCTTAATTTGAATTTTTGAAAGGGATTTATATAATTTTAGCGCAAGTCAATTGGATGATGCTGGGAGAATGCAGAACACAAAGTTTACCTAGCAAGCATTTCGTCGATAGGAATTCTTGCACATAAATGATCTTTTAATGTTCGCTATAAAATATGCTATTTATGTAATCTTCGACATCCAACACAAGATTTGATAAAAATGCTATTACTCACCGTTTTAAATTTACCTGAATAATTGAAAGTCCTCCATGTCTGATAATGTTATGCCATCTCTGTTATCGTGACTTCAAATTATCTAATGGACATTGAGATCACACCACATTAATTTCCATTATTGAAATGAACAACGAATTCTAATATACCATGTCCTGACTATTCAAAGATGTTGAATTATGTTAGTGTCTGGCGTTACTGCGAAGTCACTGTTTAAAAAATTATACTGTGTCCTGAGTTCAGATTCCATTAAGTTAATTTGAAAATTATGCCCGATTTCAATTTTATTTTATGTTTGAAATGAATTTATATCGTTCAGCACACTATTAGCAGATTCTATAATGTTATGTTTTATAGAACATGATAATGTTCTATAATGTAATGATATAGATATAATGTTCTGTTAATATTGCCCCCTTTGCAAAAATTCCTGGCGACTCCCTTGGTCCCAACACACACGGTTTGGCGCTTTTTCTTGTAGTTGAAATTCGAAAGATCCTTTTCATCAACACCGAGGAAAGCACACGTCAATATAGAGGCTATATGTAATAAATATGTTATTATTAGTGAGTGCGTTTCCTTAACTATAACTGTAGACTAGCTACTCCCCTTTAAAAGTAGCATTAAAAAAAATAACCTATTTTATTGTGTACAAGGCATGAAAATAAAATAAAGGATTTGCTGCAGTTCGTTGTAGTAAAAAAAATATTACGGAAGAAATCCAATGTTTAGAACATGTGTGGAAGTGTTGAAACGCTAAATAGGTCTTGAGTCATGGAAGTGTGAAATGAGAGTGAAAGAGGTTTCGGGTTAGAATTTTGTCCCTTAGGCATCGCTGTTTGTGGATTTTCAAAACTATTGCGCTTGCGTCGAGAAGTGTAAAC
Source organism: Lepisma saccharinum (assembly GCA_022664845.1). Classification (NCBI taxonomy): domain Eukaryota; kingdom Metazoa; phylum Arthropoda; class Insecta; order Zygentoma; family Lepismatidae; genus Lepisma; species Lepisma saccharinum. The sequence continues at coordinate 20,218 of JAGDQP010003269.1, forward strand.
ATCAGTTAGTAAACTGGTCCAAACAAAAAGTTTACCATGTGTGTGGTTCGGTGGTAATGGTCGGGGACTTGGAGATGACTGCGGAGGCACGGAGGCACGGAGTCATGCTCCCGTCAATTCTGAATAGCATATTCCAAAAGGGTCTTCAGTTTTACCAGGTGAATGGCGGATTGATTGACATCACTCAGACGTGTAAAGGGCTTATCCCAGATAAATAATTAAACAAACTGTAAAATAATTTATATATATATATATATATATATATATATATATATATATATATATTAACGATTTACGTAAGTCAAGCGTGAATACTAAGTCTTCACGAAATTTGAATGCAAATTCGATACTGCAGTTGGTTCAGGACAACGCGGGTCGCGATGGATATCAAGAGTGGATCATTGAAGGTTGACTCAATCCCCCGATTCACACTTGAAACATGACCCACGACACACGGACCCACGCTTATAGCGTTACCCACGACCCACTGACCTACTCCATATCTAATCATATCAAACCGTTAGATTATAGCACTATAAAGGATGTTTCATTTTTCATGGTAACTCTAATGAAATTAGAAATTACCCTACTTTTTTATTTGAAACGTAGAAACAGCCATCACGTAGTTATTTCCTGTATGGTACAGGTTCCTCAGTATCAGAGTTAAATTCCGTATAGCCATTTATCATATTTCATTTTTAATTTCTAAATTTTACGTCAATTACTTTCCAAGTAATGCGCCTTGCATGAAATTAGAATCAACTTGTGTTTATGTTCTTGGAAGAGACTTCTTGGTCGTCTGCCTAACGCTCACAATTCAATTTCTACGCTAAAAAATTAGTCAATATGTGTCATATCAGAAGACTTTGAACTTGATTACGCAAAGAGATGATGCCAGATGAGGAGAATATATTTTTAATCTTCCTTTTGAGATAAGAATAGGAATGACTGATGATCAAAATTTGTCTTTAATTGACCTTTTAAGATAACTTATATATATTTTTATTTCTATTTTTTATATTATGTGATGAAAATAATAAATAAGCAGAACATTAGCAGATAAAATAAATAGTCATATACAAATTTTAGAAATTACGTATATCATAGATCCCTCTTTTCCTTGTATCCCAAGATATTTTGATCTGCAATTGAAAGCCAAAAAGCAAGGGATAGTTTATGAGCTTTCCTTCAGCGTAAGGTAAACTTTACTTATTATGGCATCCTCCCAGATAGCACTCAAACTTGCAGTAAGTTTGTACGAGGTTTGACATTGCAAGTTTGCTCAATGTTTGGCATTGCATTGCTGCAAACTTGCTACAATCTTGTCTTGCTAATCATCAAACCTGAGGCGGAAAAAATATTTCTTTGGTCTGGAATGGTGCTCTTTCTTTCTTGTAAATAGCGATTGCGATTATAGGATTGGGGCTCGACCCAAGAATCTAGTTTTTTCTTGGAGTCCGTCACTATCCATTGCTCTATCACGCCACTTTTGACTTTCTATTTTACTAGTCATTTCATGTTACCAAGGCAGTTTCTGAAGTAAATGCACTGATATCGACTGAAATTTGAACCTGTGAAAGCTCATTGACCTGTTTTAGAGCTATGAAGCTTCGTTGATTTTTCACAATCAAGCCTCGTCATGAAAATCATATTTATGTGTATACTTCACTGCTTGAGTCGATGACATATTACGTTTATGGTCTTTGTATTGCGTATAATGAAAGAAAAGAATAATTATCTAACCTGACTTGTTTAACTTATTTTCGGGAAATGAGTACAATTTTGAAAATTGTGTAAAATATTGAAAAATACAAAAGGAACAAAAAGGATGGAAATATTTATATAATTACGAACAAAAAGAAGTTGCTAAAGAAAGAAGATTGTGTGTGTGTGTGTGTGTGTGTGTATAATCCCGGCGTTCGTTAGTAATCCAACAGGAAAAATCACTGTAAGGAAAAATTTTGGCTAATCGAAACTTGGTTTAAACTAGCGTACTATCTGGGAAGTTGTCAGACAGTTTGTTTGGGAAATGTCATTGATCCGAAGAGTAACAAAGTACACATCCATACTCTTGAGGTGACTCGCCTGTGAAAAATCACGAATTAGCCATCTTCATAGTTCTTACACAGGATCAATAAGCTTTCCCAGTTTCGAATTTAAGCATACATGCATCTCTTTAGTTCAAAAACTATCTTCGTAACATTAACGGACTAGTAAAATGTATTTCGTCCAACAGAAGCTATGGAGCATTCGTTAAGAGTGACGGACAACAAACAAATCTGAAGAGTCTGACTTCGAACCCCACTCCAGACTGAAATCTTTTTCCGCCACAGGCTCGATATTGATCTACCAACGTTTTTAGGAACAAGGTTTGTAGTAAGTTTGCCCTGAAAGGTTTGTAGCAAGTTTGGCATGCGAAGTTTGTAGGAAGTTTGGCGTGCAAAGTTGGTAGCAAATTAAAACATTGTCAATTAGCAAGTTTGCTGCAAGATTGTAACAAGTTCACAATCTTGCAATACCAAACTTGCTGCAAGTTTGGAAACTAAGGGCTGGATTGCATGAAAGCTTGCCTGTGATTTGGGTAAATATCCAATTGAAATACGTGCTAGGGCTCATTTTAAAGCACGCTTGCGTTGCTTGCGATTAGGGTGAGTAGCCAATTGAAGCACGTGGTCTTTCGTGGAATAGTTTCATTAGGTGTTGTAACACGTGTTTCAATTGGCTATTCATCCAAATCGTAAGCGGGCTTGAAAATGAGCCCTTACATTTCTGAATACCGAATAGGCCTACACGCAATAAAACACTTGTTTCAATTGACTACTCACCCAAATTGCAAGCTTTCATGGAAATCAGCCCTTACAATGCCAAAATTGCTGCAAGTTTACTGTGTTTTCCCATTATCGCATCGTTTACTTATTATCTGCACAAAACAGATGAACAATTATTGTAATTCTTGGAATATGTACGCTTCGTATATTTAAGGTCCACTTTTCATGAGCGCGCTAGCCGCGTGGTTTTTAGTGGTAATAGTGTTTTTTAACGAAACACTATCCTTTTGGGTACAAAATGTGACCTTTTGAGATTGCAATTAAGATGCTTAATGGATGTCATGTATTCTTCGAAATTGAAATATGTATCGTCTTTTTAGAGTAGTTAACAATGCAGTGTAGGTACTAGTTAAGTTTGTTATCAGCCTTTTTACCGCGAAGTGGAAAGTTAATTGTGTTTAGTTAAAAATGACAAGAGATCTGATAACTTTTCTCAATGACAACAATATAGCTCAAAACGTCAGGAGGAAGGTATGTATGCAATAAACATTTTTGAAAGTTGTTTTCAACTACCTGACGGGACGAAAGAAATCCTTTCGAAGGCGTTACCCGCCGAGCGTAGGCGTTAGAGCGTTGGATCATTGGCCGGAGTTTAATTAACGCCGAGTTATTTTTTCCCTGTTCATTAATAAGGACATTAATCTTTTCCCTTACTATTTATGAATAAATGCTCCCTTTTGCTTCTGTTTTGTATTTTCAACATTTTGTTGCGAAATTTTTATTTTCAAAGGATGCAAATTTGATCTCAAAACAATACGAACGAACTCCACGCCATTTTACATCTATTTATTTCATCAGTCTATTTGGCATTCAGAGTTTTAAGCCGGCCTAGGTAAACATACTCATCAACTATGCCTATTGTCTCTCCGCTAATCTTTATTTCCTTTTTTGTAGCATGTCCATTGTACATTATATTTGTTTTACTTAAATTCATTTTAAGGCCTATTTTCGAACTCTCACTACACAGCTCTTCCACATAAAATAATGAATATTTTATGCAGAATATGTCACCATGCAGCTCCAAATATGTATATTTCATCTATGTGTGTGTGTGTGTGTAGAAAATGTCATATGTGTATGGTGAACACCACAATTAGGTAATTAACCTGTTGTGTTCAATAAATAAATGAATGATGAATTATTATTATTATTATAGTCGTGTTCCGACACTCAAAGAACTACATTTTAGGTCCTTTGAAGTTTTTAGTATATTTTTTTTGAATGTTTCCAATGCCTCCGGGTTCTACTTATGATCGTGGATCGTAGCTTCCCAAGAGATGAAGGTACTTGAGAACCAATTCGTTAAAAGTTGTGAGTGAACTGCTCGCCCATATAGCAGGCTGTTTTCCTCCAACCTTGACATGCACGCCGGAAGGAAAGAAGGAACGCGTGCTACTTTGTATGCAACAGATTACGTAAACATATTGTCATTGAATACAGAAACGAGTTATTAAAACGCTTTATAAATGGGTCTGCCCACAACTTCTTGAAATGACGTAAGCACTTAGTATATAGTGCACGTCTATGAAAGACATTCTATTCTTGGGTGCACTGGCAAAGGTAGTGAGTGTTAAAAAAAAGAAAACAAGTTCTTAGTAGAACAGTAATAGTTAGGCATGTATGTGATCAGACTGAAAGCAGTGGCGGATCCAAATGGGAGCGCGGGTCTTCTCCTCAAGAAAAATATTTTATGGGGTTCTATAGCATCATTTTAAGAAATTACCTCAGAGGAATCTTCGATTTGTTTCCGCACAATTCTAATTTATCCTAGATATAAAAATTTTCATGATAGAACTTAGCAACATGAGGGTGAAATATGATAATTTTATAGTTAAAACAAAAAATGCATTTAGTGGGGAAATATCGAAAAAAAAAAATCCGTGGTCGATTCCTCAGAGTTGCGTCCCCTCCTCACAAAAATCCTGGATCCGACCCTGGTTGAAAGCAGTAAAAATCTTATAAATCTTTGATAAGTATTATCGTTTTAAAACTATGGACTTTGGTTTGTCTCGATTATACGAGTTCAATGCTTTTAAAACTCCATAAACAATCTTGTCCTAGGCGGGATTCGAACACTTAACTTTGTGGAACGGTCCAGCGCGCTAGTCCACACGACCATCGACGTATGCAGAGGAAAATTTAGTGTTTCCTTTTTGCGCTTACTTTAGTTTTTTTTATGTCGCCTGAGAAGACGTTATAATCGAGGGAGGGCTATTCTAGGATCGTTGCTTTACGGGTAGTAAAAGGCAGGCAGATGCGCTAGAAATCAAATTTATCTTGAGCTATGAATTGGATTGCTCGTTATCTAATAGGCCTATTGGCAGAAATCCTCCGATCGTTTCAACCGCCGGCATCCTCAGATACATTATGATGCAGCAAATTTATGTAAAATCGGATTATGAGGTAGAAGCAGGGGTGTAGTGTAACAATGGTGGATCAATAAAATTTCTTCAGGGTTGGGGGCAGATATAAAAAACAGGAACATTATTTTTATATTTTCCCGCTAAGAGAAATATTTAGTACAAAGTTAATATATTTCCTTTTATATTGCTAAGTTCTGTTACGGAATATCACACCTGTATCGCTATAATGTTATTTCTAGATAAGTGAGGTTGGTCTGGAAATGAATTACAGCTTTTTCTAAGATAAATTGTCGAATTGATGCTATAATACATATTTTTTGCCTCGATGCCCCCCCTTCTGTATCCGCCACTGTAGTGTACGTACTTTTTTTTAGACTTCAGGAAGCGCTCTGTCTCTTTGCGTTACTTCATTTGTTATTTATTTTTCAACTCTATTTTAACGTAGAAAGTATTTAGAAAAACATTAAGCAATAAATAAGAATTTCTTGTAGGCTTAGACTACAGGGGTACTTATTGACTTATACTACCCTCTCCTCATTTCCCCTTGAAGTAGATTCGCAATCAAGACGCGCATAACGCTCTCAGATACTATGACGTTCGTAAAACAATTGACGGTCAAACAGCGTAAAGAGATCTAGTAGTAGGGTTGAGGTTTCGGTCCGTTGATATCTACTTATCGGCACATCCCCCGCAGACGGCCCGACGGTGTTTGCCACCGGTAATCCGATATGGTGCAACCCGCTGTCTACCCTCTCCTGAGCCGCCATATAAAACAGCTTTGGCGGCAGCCTCTCTTGAACCGCCAGTGGACTGCCATCGTTACCGAGTTTTTACTTAATGTTTTTTATTTTTTCTCCACTACAGCACTGAACAGAAGTGTTGCATAAACCAATAATTACAGCAAAGGTATTATATAAACAAATACATTGAAAATATATTTTCGAAAACAACTGACAACTATAAATCTGCGTCATAATGTTATATCTCATTGATCGCTAGACCAATGAAATGGTCAGAACACTTGTTTGTATAAATACTAAACAACAAACAACCTGAATAATAAATAGAATTATTATAACAGAAAATCGTTGTGCAAGCTCTATCGTTTAAAATTAACCATTGTCATTCAGTTTCTCTCAAAAACGTAACTCTAGTAATTGTTTTGCTTAAGGACAATGTAAAGCCAAGATCTCCGACAAGAGATGGCAGCACTATCTCCGTATGTCTAATGTATTTTTATCGTTACTCGAAATTTCAATGCTGCTCCTACAAATTGAAGCCTAGAGAGTTCAAACTTTCAGGGAAGAAAGTTTATAATTAATTCAAGAGTTTTATCCGTGCCGATTTTTCATTTTCTTTCTTATTCATTGTTGTTATGCCGATAACAATGAAGCTCTTTCAACAATGAACAAGAAAGAAAATAAAAAATCGGCACGGATAAAACTCTTGAATTAATTATAAACTTTCTTCCCTGAAAGTTTGAACTCTCTAGGCTTGAATTTGTAGGAGCAACATTGACATTTCGAGCAACAATAAAAATACATTAGACATATACGGAGATAGTGCTGCCATCTCTTTCGGAGATCTTGACTTTACATTAGCCTTAAGAATTCTTGGAATATTATATTTAAGAACAGATGCTTTAAAAGAAATACTTGTTAATTTCCTGATTTTTTATCGTCAGCTTTAATTCTCTTCACAAACGTTTCTCTCTTTTATGTCTGTTTTTTTGTCTTTTCCGCTTTTATCTCTCGAAAACAGAGCAACATTCATCTACCAGCTCTTCCGCGAATCATTTTCTTCGATGACTGAAAGAAGATAATGCCTGGTTAACTTCAAACGCATTAGAGATGACTGACTGGTCTTTAAAACAAGTAGTCCTTTCTTCTATGAATATTAAACAGTTTTTTTTTATCTTTTTTTTTGTCGCGGAGGAAATGAGGAACAACAAAAAAGTAACATAATCTTGTTCGTATATTTACTTCCGAAACTTGTTCTCTTATCCAGTGACATAGTGTTCTCTATATGAGATCCAGTTATTATTCGAAGCCTGACTCAGAGCGTAAAAGGAAGTAATCTTAGTAATTGCACTTCATATCGGTACCTTTGATCTTCAAGTGGAAGTCCATTAAAACGTGTTATATCTGGAGGAGATGCTTGAATAATAATACCATTTTGTATTTTTCTTAATGGAATTTTTATTTCTTTGTGGAATTCTTAAAATGTTTTTTGTCATAAAATAGTAAAACAAAACAAATAAACAATTTGAGAAATACTGTGAACTCTGATTTACTTTAAAAGTAACATTTTCTTTTAAAGAAAGAAAAAAAAACAGAAATGTGTATGTAAATTTAGAAATATAGAATAAGGTCACCTTTTCATATACGCGCTAGCCGTCTACTTCACTTGCGATATGGCTGAATAGCCAATTGAAACACGTTTAAACATTTCTATTAGCTTCTCATCGAAATCGATAGTAAAGCACGCGGCTAACGCATATATAAAATGGCAGCCAAATGAAAACTTATTTCCTAAGTAAGTATATCGTTTAATTGTATTGTAGTCAGCACAAAATTAATACAGTTTTATAAACCTTGCAATTAATCGAATAGTATGGTTTATTTTCGTGACAACTTGAAAAGGTTGTGAGGTTTTAATTAAGTTATTATTAACGTTTTAAATGAGGTGGTGAGTTTGTAAGGACGGCACCTACAGTTTATGGTAAAGAGGGTTTCTCGGACCACTCATTTCAGTGGATTCCGTACAACTTGAACCCGTGACCACGCATGTAGAAAGCGAGAATACTAACCGTTTGCCAATCGAGATTAAGGAGAATGAGGCTCATTTAGAATGTCCTCGAAACGCAATAGAAAAGCTATTTATTTATTTCTAAAATTAGTGTCATTTTTCAACGTACTCGCTGTTAACATTAACGCCCTACGTTTGATGGTACAATGTAAAGGATGTCAGGTAAGATTTGATGCCATTTGGAATCTCCAAATAATTAACTGCTGTAAAAACTGCATGTTTTTTCTTTCATATCCGCCAAAAGTATTCCTATAGTAAACAATTTTTCATTCATGAGAATAAGGAGGATGGGGATGCAGGAATTACCACAAACTAAGTCAGGTGGACATAGAGTGGTTGTCGCAACAAATTCTAATTCAATTCGTTGTATTTGCCAATGAAATAATACATTACTTGGCGTGGGTGCTGATAATGAAAAATCATTTTGTCTTTGGCTAAACCTGATCTTGTATCGCGGATATTTTTATCTAAAGTGTGTAACAGGTTAGCATAATACTCTTTCGTTAATGGTCCTACCTTTCGGAATGTAGTTATTTCTAAAATGCCTTTGCTGTTTCAAAAAATCGCTGGCTTAATTTTTCCAGCCAAAAGATCTACAGTAGCCTACTTTGCTGCCAGTACAATTACAGATGTGTTCAAATTATTAGACTCAGTGCTTATTTTCCTTATTTTTAATTTCCATACAATATTATTTTAGAGATGCTATTCGCACCGGAATTGAGATCTCCGACCAAGACGCGGATCTGGGTTGGACCGCCGTCGAAACCCCGACTAGTATTCGGAAGATCGGCACCGACCCATAATTGGTGTTTGGATGTCGGGACATTTTCTGGGCCACTGTCCGTCCGCCGAATTGTAGTACTAGGGGTGGAACCGCACTCAGTCTGCGCTCGCTGACCTCGGCTATTTGTCGGGATTTTTCGTAACCTGATGTCGTCCTGCCCGCCGGCCCGACTTTCTTCAACCAAATGCCGCCATCGAGCCGACGACGTCGCCTGGCTAGCTGGGCTGCGTCCCGGTTTTCAGCGAAGAAGAAAGAAGGGAAAATAAACTATCGCTTCCATTCTTTTCAGTGAAACACGTGTTTCCGTTACTACTTTGACCAGTATTTCCACGCGCAAACCTAGGATTATGAGGGCGGAGCAACCGAACAAGAATATTTCAATAATGTTAGATTTTATTTATTTTATAGCAACAGACATTATGAGGAACAAACAAGCAAAACCTCACATGCCTATTTTTTTTCTTTTACAGTTTTGTTCGTTTTAAGACCTGAATGAAAAACGCCATCGAATAATACAAAATTTATTTTCTGAAATAAATACTTATTTCATTATAATATGTACTTCCTTGATAAAATCACTTTGCATAATTCACTACAGCTCTTCATTAAGGTCTTGAAAAGAACAAAACTTTTTTTAAATAAAAAATAGACATATGAGGTTTTGTTTGTTTGCTGTTCGTATAACAATATCAGCATAAAACCCATTTCCGCGTAAAGAGAAGAGTGACGCAAGAATTCTACTCACAAAAGAAGTGATATCCATTTTGCGAGTGATTTTCTTTGTGTCACTATGGTGGAAGTGTTTCCTTTGTAATAAAATTAAGAGATTTAGTATCATCCCTTCCGCCATAGTGACACACAAAAAATCACTCGCAAAATGGATATCACTTCTCTTGTGAGTAGAATTCTTGCGTCACTCTTCCCGTTACCCCGAAATGATTTATATACTGATATCACTTATTATGTAAGACTGTCAGTTTTTTTTTAAAAAGTGCACAGTTCATACAAAAGGTCGATTTTAAACCGTGGTAGCCTCCGTATCTCGAAAACGGTAACTCCTATTTAAAAAAAAAAAGCATCAATTTGCTTCTACGAGGCCCCCAATTGAACCTCAAACCCCCCTGGTACCAACCATTTTGGGCCAAAGCAAAAAGACAGATAGAATGACAGACACACTTTTCTATCATTTTTGAAAATCTGTGATTGGGCTTTAAAGAGAAAGTCATAACTTTTGAACCCCTTCACCGATTTTGACGTGTGATACACCGTTTGAAAGGTATTGAAGAGTAGATTAAGATTCCGCAGTGCTATCATCAGAAATGTGAAATTTTGATATTTTTTCGCACCGCCCTAGGGGGTCCCAGGGAGGTCCTAACGACCCATTTTTCTTCTTCTGTGTCTTAGTATGGCAAAGAGCTTTCAAATGCAAGTTCAAGCATCAAAATGGGGCTTATAGTGCGATAGATCCGAAATTAGCTGTATACATAGAGTGCCGCTAACAGACTCATTTGCCAGCGTCACTAGAAGAGCTGTCGTTCTTCATGATACAACAAATACCTTACTTTGATTATTTTGAAGTTTTAGTAATTTTTTTTTATTATTATACTCATCTAATGGAAGTAAGTTACTCAGATCACTATCTAATTAAAGCCAAGCTCCGAGAAAAGATTAGCAGAAGACTAAAATATAAGGAAAATATAAAAAACAAATGGGACATAGACCAATTACGGAACAAGGAAAAAGGAGGATTGCAAGGAGAGAATAAGAACAAAGGTCATGCGAGTAGTAACGGAAGGAGAAACACAAACGATACAGGAGCAATGGAATAGAATCAAAGAAATAATTACAGAAGCAGCGGAAGAAACGATAGGACGACAAAAAGGAAGATAAAACAACAATGGTTCCACGAAGAATGTCAGGTATCAATCTAAAAGAAAACGAAGCAAGGAAAAGAACGCTGCAGAGAGCAACAACAGCGAGTTTAGAAGTTTACAGGGAAGCGAGGAAGCAAGCAAATAAGATATGCAGGCAGAAGAAACGAGAAATGATAAAGTGATGGATGGAAGGGATCGAAGAGATGAGTGGGAAAAATGAAACAAGGAAGCTATACGCAGCAATCAAGAAGATAAGCAAAGGATTTCAGGCCCAACCGATCGGATACAAAAAGAAAAATGAAGAGATAATAGCAGATGAACAGGGAATCTTACTTTAAGGAACAACTTAATCTCATGAAAGAAACAGAAGAGGAGAAAGGGAAGAAACAGGAAACTCAATAGAACCGGAAACAAAAAAACATCACGGAAGGTGATCACCAAATTGAGCCACCAAGCGATGAAGAAGTTGGAAAGGCCATCAAGGAACTCGAAAATAATAAGGCACCAGGTGAGGATGATATAACAAGTGAATTAATAAAACACGCTGGTATATAAATTACGAGAGCGATAGTCAAAGTCTTAAGAAAAATATGGGAGGAAGAAACAATGGCACGCGAATGGAACACAAGCATACTCAATACACAAAACAGGAGATAAAACAGACTGTTCAAACTACAGAGGAATAACATTACAAAACACAGTATACAAAATTTTCAAAAGCATACTTAGGAATATGTTGAAGGAATACACAGAAAAGACAATAGGAGAGTATCAGGGTGGACTTAGAAGGAACAAAAGCACTACAGACCAACTATACGTCATGAAACAGGCAATAGAAAAATGTCACGAATACGGAATAGATCCTCACATTCTCTTTATATATTACAAACAGGCGTTCGACAACATAAACAGGGACAAACTACTACAGGCACCAGAGCAATTCAAGGTCCCAAATAAGCTGGCCAACCTAGTTAAAATGACCCTAGACCAAACGACTGCAAGAGTAAAGATAGACCACATAATAGGAGAAGAATTTCGGTACAGGAAAGGAGTAAAACAAGGCGATGGACTATCTACAACATTATTCATAATAGAATTACATATGGCAATACAGGGAATAGACAAAAGAGGCACAATAATCAACAAAACGGGCCAAATATGCGCCTATGCAGACGACATAGCGATACAAGAACAGAACAGGACCTAAGAAAACTTAATGAGGAGCTGGAGAGAGCAACCACCCCATTAGGACTAGAAGTAAACACCAGTAAAACAAAGTACATGCAGGTAACATCAGACAGGAACGATAGAAGCAAGAAGTACATTGTAACAGGAAATAGAACATTTGAGACGGTGGATGGACTCAAATATCTAGGAATGCTAATAGACAATGGAAATAACATCACGAATACAATCAGGGACAGAATTCTAGCAGGAAATAAAGCTTACTATGCAAATATGCAACTACTGAAAAATAAGAACATCAGTACACAAATCAAATTGAAAATATCTAAAACGACAATAAGACCAGTAGTTACATATCGTGCGGAGGTATGGACACTCTCGAAAGAGAATGCAGAAAAGCTACGAATAAATTGGAGCGCAAAATAGTACGGAAAACATCAGGACCAATAAGAGAAAATAATGAATGGAGAATCAGAAATAATAAACAAATAGAATACATCCTGGGAGGGGAAGACATCGTACAATTTATAAAGGCATAACGGATACGCTCGCTAGGACACATAGAAAGAATGGAGACAGGAAGACTGCGAAAGAAGATAATGCAGGAAAGGGCATTCTCCAGTAGAAGAAGAGGAAGACCTAAGCAAATGTGGCTAACAGATATGATAGAGGACCTGAGACTAATGGGAGTAGAGAATTGAAAAGAAAAAGCGAAGGGCCAAGAGGAATAGAGGCATCTGGTGTATGAGACCAAAGCCCAGCCAGAGCTGTAGAGCTGTATGGTAAGGTAAGTAATGGAAATAAGTTAAATGTTTAATACTTCTTTTTGTCATTTTCTACATTTGAAAGATTTTCACTTCTGGAATATAGCAATCATTTACTATTTCTATCTAATTCTTGTCACTTAAACTTTCCAAAATCAATCATGAATTTAGGCATGATACACACATCTATTTGCTACATACGGTTTATTTCTACATGACAAGCATTAACTGGTATAAAAATTTGGAAGAAAATCATATCTGAGAAAGATTATTATTTTGTATGAAACCTTTTATCAAATGCTTGTGGAATGCTACGTACAACTTTAGTACACTTTTGCTGCAAGTCATCATTGTTAATCCATGAATGATTGATTTCCTCAATCAACAATTTATCGCTTTAATTTTCCTATGCCTTAAATAATGTTAAGGCAACAATTATTTAAGGCAGTTTGGCTTTAATGTTTTCCTTCTTCGGCATTTCCTTCATAAAGCTACAAAGATTTTCAGTGAGGTTCATGTCTGGACTGTTGCCCGGCCACGGAAATGCACTAATATCCTTGCCCTTGGTGATTTTTTTTATATTCTTGAACTTGTGGCATTGCGCTTCATCGTGCACGAAGATTAAGATCGTCACCACACCAGGCGGCACTAGCTTCTCTTGAAGAACCTTTACTATCGGTTAAACTGCATTGTTTTCTCTTCTATATGAAACCTTTCGTGTTCGAAGAGAGACGTTACACTTCAAAAAGAATACTGAACTTGGATTTTTTACAGTTTAGTTTATACATTCCTATAAGAACTTCTTCTTAGGTCGACGTCGTACAGTGCGGCCGATTAAAAAAAGGTCAAAAAGTAAAAAACGCAAGCGAATAGTCTGAAAATCTGTACTCAGTTTTTTTTTCGGGTCGCTGATTACGAATCTGAAGTCAGAGTTGCAAAATGTAACCCCCTTTATCCCCTATTGACAACCCCTATTCGTGAAACAGCCTGTATATCATGTTACAATCAAGATGAATATCATGTTCATGGTTTTTTGGCTCGCTGATTACGACTTTGATGTCAGAGTTGGAAAATGAACCCCCTTAACAATATTTTAAGATTTTAGCAGTATACTTAAATCCTAATTGTTTTAATGAAATATGATGTTATTGTTTTTTTTTAAAATAAATGATTCCTGATTGGATTTTGGGCGGCCATTTTCAATCCAAGATGGCGACTTTTTCAACAAATTGTAATATTTACCTAAACTACTCGCGATAATACACCTTTATGACAAATTTCGTTTCTCTACCTTAAACGATGTGAAAAATGGATTTTTGGGTCCGCCATTTCCCACATAGCACAGGATATCCCTTTTAGATCCACAATATGCGTACAATGTCCCAGAATATTTGGGATTAATTAAGGATATTCCTAGGATATACTTTTTAGAAGAAGTTTGAAGAAGATGCGTGGAATATTCTGAGAATATCCCCAAAGAAAAATTGTACTCCACATATTCGTAGAATATACTTGGGATATCCCCAGGAATATTCTTGGGATATGCGCTCATCCCGGACATTCAGATATTCGTAGAATATTCTACACATGTACTAAGAATATCTGAGAATATCCTTGAGATATTTCAATATTTTCACAGGAATATTCGTAGCATATTCCTAGAATGTACTTGTGTTGTATGGGTTTGGATCTAAGATGGCGTCTTTCGAAACATTTTGTAATATTTTCTTTACCTACTATTGATCATGTACTTCCATATTTTATTTGATGTTTCTAGCTCCAGCGGTTTAGGCTCTGCAGTCTATAGAAAAATAGGTTTGGCGACCATTTTGGATCAAAGATGGCGACTTTTCCAAATGTTGTAATATTTTCCTAAGCTACTCGTGATAATACACCTTTGTGCCAAATTTCATAGCTCTAACGCAAAGTGTGGAAAATGGATTTTCGGGTCCGCCATTTTGAAACGATTGAATAACAAACAGGGACAACTTCGGGTAGAATGTCTTTATTTTATATTGACAAACATACATTTGACTCTAACTTAGAATAAGTCTGACAGCGGAAGAACATAACTTTTTCATAATAACATATCGTATTTTAAGGCTTTCAATTAATAAAAATCAATAACAATTATTGTTTCACTAATAATTTATATTTGATAAATTATTATTTCGTAACTTTTTTTTTATAAATTCTACGTACTTTGAGACGTTGATTCCATTTTATTTGATTATGATCTGCTTCAATCTAAAGTTTTTATATACCACTTTCAACACGTACGTCGTTTACTGCCTCAGCAACACAATTGATGCGAATCTAACAACGGCAGCTTTGCGACTACTATTCTGGGACAGGTAAAAGGAAGGAAACACTTTCATAAGTAATTTCTGACCATTACAGATGTACTGTAACCAACCCAACATGAAAAATCCCTAACTAGTTACTTTTTTTTTTTTTTTTTTGGACAGCTTCTTTGGAATCGGTCGCACTGTGCGTCGTGTATATCATAAACATTCATCAACACAGTGAAATATGCCTCACCACTGACACGTCTTGTTTCCCAATAACCAGAAGTTCAATGTTTAAGTCCTTGTCCCCATTCGAAGCGCTTCTTTGCCATTCTAAGACATGAAGAAGAAACTTTGCAATTTTGGGAAGTGAGTCTGATTATTTGAAGACATCTGTATATCTCCATTATTACCATCTCTCCATCATGAAGTGAACGCCAGTGAATAGGGGAAGAAATAGAGATTTTTCTGTGTGTCAGTCTTCCCCCTAGATCAAAGTAACTACGAGTCAGACAGAGATGAACCAGATGCCGCTGGATTTCTCGTTGTCTGAAAGTATGAATAAAGGTCTGACTCTGAGTCTATTTTTTTTATAATTCTTGAAGGAACATTTAATTTTATACGTTTTGTCTATTGTAACGTGATAAAAAAATCCCTTTCAGTAGGCCTACAGGCTGAGGTAGATCTCGAAGATTTTTTTTATTTTCAAAAATTCAAATCTCGCCTTATATGAGAGCTATCCGGAAACTATTTATTGTTTTGTAGATTATTCATCAAGAGCTGTTCAACGATATCTCACAAGACATATATATATGTTGTTTCGCTTGGAGCGCTGCCCCCAGACCCCCGTAGGGGGTTCGCCCCCCAACTTCAGTGCTTTTGAAAGGATGCGCCTCCTTTATCTTAACCAAAATCTCACTGCAGCACTACACCACCATGGTATCCATCTGTATCCTCCCACGGGGGGCTGCGCCCCCAAAAGGAAGGTTTGTCCCATTTATGGTAACCTACTCTTGGTCATACACCTTCAAAGAAAATTTCGTTTCTCTACCTTCAATGATTTGGAAATTGGGTTTTTGGGACGGCCATTTTGGATCCAAGTTGACTTTTTGAAACTTTTCTTATATTGTCGTGACCTACTTGTGATGGTACAACTTCAAGTAAAATTTCATTTATCCAGCTCAAACGCTGTGAAAAATGGGAATTTTGGCGGTCATTTTGGATCCAAGATGGCGACTTTTCCCAAATGATGTAATATTTCCTTGAACTACTCGTCATAATGCACCTTTATGCCAAATTTCGTATCTCTAGCTCAAACGGTGTGGAAAATGTTTTTTTAGGTCCGCCATTTTGGATCCAAGATGGCGTCTTTGGATACATCATGTAATATTTTAGTAACATACAAATGATAATGTATAGTGTTACCAAATTTGATATTTCTAGCTGCAGCAGTTTAGGCTGTGTATTCTATACAACAATGGGTTCAGCGTCCGTTTTGAATCCAAGATGGCGACTTTTTCAACATTTCGTAATATTTTCTTGAACTACTAGTGACAATACACCTTTATGTCAAATTTCGTATCTCTAGACCAAACGATATGGAAAATAGATTTTTTACTTCCGCCATTTTGGATCCAAGATGGCGTCTTTGAATTCATTAAGTAACATTTTCGTAATCAAACAATGATGTTGTACCTTTATGCCAAATTTGATTTCAATAGCCCCAGCGGTTTAGGCTGTGTATTCTATACAACAATGGGTTCGGCGGCCATTTTGGATCCAAGATGGCGACCGATTTTTCTCATTAACGAACTTAACCGAGCTATTACGCCTAGAAATAACATATAAAAATTTGGTTCAAATATCTTCAAAATTATGGCCGCTAGCGTGTTTATATATATACTTTCATATCGTATCGATCTCAATAGGTATATTTTTCTTCGAAATCTAACTAAAAACTGTCTCTTCAAAACGGATCGAAATCTTTTCAAAGGTTATTTATATTAGTACATGTGTCGGAAACCTCCGTATTGCTAACAACCTGTATAAACTCAACTGTAAACAAAATCAATGAACATCTAACATTCCATGAATAACTCAGCTACAGGCACAAAGCTTGCTGAGATCAAATATGTCCACATCTATCGACAAAAAATTTTTAACGTGACGTCACTCTTAAAACTAGTCTCGTAGTGCGAAGAACTATACACAACACATACTAGAGTCTAGTACCCAGGATGTGTATGTGAAAATCTTTCTTCAACTTACCAATTTGCATAAAGAATTCTCTGTCCTAACTTGTACATAAAAGCTGTTCTAATGTATTTTAAAAGAAATGAAAACGAATGGGAAAAAAGTACAACATATCCATGAAACTAGAAGTAAAACACAACTAAATTTAGAATACACAAGAATAAATAAAGAAATAGCAAAATGCCATTTTAGTACATTGGCGCCAAAAATTTACAATAATATGCCAATATATATAAAAACAGAGAAAAATATAAACAGTTTTAAAAAAAACTTATGTCAAAATGGGTCAAAAATCTATCAAATGAAGAAGTAGAAGCAATCTTAGATTAAACTAATTGTCACTTGGTATATACAAATGATCTTGTAGCATTAGAATGTATATATTTTGTAAATAGGTGCTGGTTTTATATTGCACTATATATTTTGATCATGAAAATAACAAATTTGTATAAGATAACAAGGTAATAAAATAACAAACAAAAAATGACTTGAGGTGCTGGCTCACCATAGAGTTAGGAAGAAAATAGAGAGAACATACATGACGTCACATGAAGCCAAATTACGGTTCATCGGCAGCCATCTTGTGTAGCCCCATTAGAGTCCCTCTATATAGAGTACTGTGAGGATTACCTTTTACGATAGGAGGATTAGTGCACCTCAGAGAGGCAATACTCGGAAAAGAGGGTCTCTAAATATGGGGCCAGTTAATATGGCCGAAATGCCTCGTCCCTTCCGTCTCTTGGCTTCATTCCCCTCTTCAACAAAACAGCCTAAGGTTCCCTCTATTGATATTTCTAACTCTATGTGACACACACAAGCATTAGCTTATGTGAGCCATTTACTCTGTATGAAAAGAAAAGAACATGTAAATCAAAAGAGAGAAATAAATAAATCAAATCAAATCCTGAAAGAATTTTAAAAACACTCTCCGAACCTTCACAATATTTTATCAACTTATTGTGTTTTTTTTTTAGTTTGTTATTTTGTATTAAATTCATTTTAAAAGTCTCTACCATGTTTCTTTTATAGCCATGTCTTTTCAAATCTTTGTCGCACATCGCTATAAAACCACGTCTAACGGCCTTTAGACGATACATTTTCTTGAACGATGAATCTTAGCGAAAGCAGTGTGCCAGCGTAAAAAGAAAAAAAGTTATGGATTTATACCTTCCATCTTGCCCTATTGTGGCATTCTTGCTTTCACACTCTGGCACTACTGCTAATCGTAAGATTCATCGTAGCACAAATTCATCGGCCTTTAGCTTGTTTTACGTATACTTTGGCTGCATTTGACGCAGTGAGATGCTCTGTGAGCACTGTTTCTTTCAGGCAAGGTTACTATATTCTCTATAGGTTGCGCCAATAGGAAATGCTCTGCGCGCGCGCTGTGGCTACGTCATTCTGGGCGCACACGTGCAGTGAGTTTTCAGCAGAAAGTTAAACAAGTGTGTGCAGAGCTTTCATTTACGGATGTCTTATCTGTCAATGAAATCGCAATTTACTTATCTGAAGAGTACTACTGAAGAAATTTACTACAAATAGAAATCTGAAATATTTGCAAATGATATATTCCTATAAGCACTCGAATTTCCCCTCCACGCAACTTGCTTAAAACAAATAGTATTGCGTGGACATTTCTTGATATATCAAAATATCTAGGGTTTCTAAATTTAATACTTTTTTTAAAAAATAAAAAAGGCAACAGAAAGTAAATTCTTTGCGTTTTTTTTTTTCAAATGATATTTTTCGATTTGTTGACTCCTTATTAATTTTATGCCGGTCACGTTGGAGTAGCTTTTATCTTCTAATCTGTCAAGTACGATAAAAATTATACTAAAATAGGGAAGTGTTGAGAAGATTAGCTACCAGTATTTTTCCCACAATCTTTCTTCAGTTAGGCCTACACCAGGCTATTGCCAGGACTTCAGACTAGGTTTTGGTTGACTTTCCTCTCACACTTCCTCTCCCCATTCGTATTCCAGCTTCAGCTAAAATGTCTAAAGGTCAAACATACAATTCAGTTCCCAACAAGGTATAAGAAAGTGTTGAAACGGTGAATCGTATGTAAAGTAAAAAAGAAAAAAAAAAGTTGAACGACGAATGTTCAAAATTTATTGGCAGGGCATCATTGTCACATTTTCGTTTCAATTTGAATTTTATTTATGGTCTTTAGGCATCTATGGCTTAGGCCGGGATAGGGGAGAGGAAAGGATTCGGGAAGGTGTCGACCAGGCCCTACACTGAAGGTGTCATCCCGGTATTTGCCTGGTGTGACAGGGAGAAACCTCAGTCAGCATGGACGGCCGCTGGGTTCGAACACATGACCACCTGAATGCTACGCCAACGCTCTACTACTGAGCTACGGTGGCTCGGTACGTAACACTTTTGTCTTTTGCTGTGATATAAGTTGTGGAGCCTTCTACTAAAAAGTCAAGGAACAAATTATTAGTCAATAAATACAAAGATAGCAAAAAAATAGTCTGCACGGTCACAAGCGGTGTCATTCATTTCAGGCCATTTCGGCTATTTTTATAGGGACATGGGTATAAACCAGATGATCTCAGAGTGAAGGTTGAATTTGTGATTGCTTTGATTTTTGCCAGAGAGAGAGAAAGAAGAAAATGCTATACTTTGTGAAGTTTATTGACCTCTTGTTTATGTCATCTTTAGCCGACTTTACGCCTTGCAATTTGTTTGAATTGAACTGTCGTCGATACGCTCATTGTTCAGACTGTATACTTAATCGAGAATGTAAAATCGACTTTTCTATGCTTTTTAATCTGATAATTCAAAAGCACGGGACTTCAGGGTAGGTGAGAGGTTCCCGTTTTTGCTTTCGGTGCGAGTGGTCACGAGTTCAAATCCCACAGAGGCCTATTCGTAGTACCATTGAGTAAATACTTCCTCAATTGAGGTATTTACTCAATGGTAGTACTCTCAAACGGGTCGGATTGAACTTTACCTTCTCAACCCCACTTGGGTTGGAAGTACTACTTGTACCACTGAAAGCTGATTAAAAGACGACGAGAAGCTACTCATTCACCGGGCACGATGTAAAAAAGTAGCATTTCAGATTAGATAGATTAGTGATATATTTTCCACACTTTCCGCGGCCGTGGATCAGTGTTAGAGCATTCGCTTGACATTCGGTAGGTCCTGGGTTCGATCCTAGTGGCCGACCATTCTGTCTGAAGTGTGTCCAGGGAAAATGCCAGGATAATACCTACAAAATAGGACCTGGCCGTCTACCCTCCACAATCATCTACCCCACCCTATCCCGCCCTGAGCCTCAGATGCGTAAAAGCCTTAAAATAGGTTGAATTCTACACTTTGTCGTAAAACAGTTTCAGCATGATAATTAAAAGAACCTCTGCCGCCTATCCTGACAGTTTTCCTGGATTTTTTGTTTCACCAGGTGCCAGGTATCTCAAGTAAGACCGTGGCCGCTACCTTCCCCATCCCTATCAACCGGAAGAGTTATTGTCAAGAGACATCATCCTTCAATCATGATGGATGCTAAAAGTTGAATACTGGGCCAGAAAATAAATAGAATTAGAAATAGAATAAAATTAAAAGAATAAAACGGCTATGATTATTATTAGTAATCATTTAAAGTGTCTTTTCCCTTTCTTGTCTGCAATTCTTATTGCAGTTTCATATTAGGCCCTTTGTATAATAATAATAATAATAATAATAATAATAATAATAATAATAATAATAATAATAATAATAATAATAATAATAATAAAAAGAACGAGTAATGGACTGTTTCCTTCAAAATTGCTTGTTTAATGTTTAACAGCCATATTCAGAAACGTTTTAGGAGTGATTAATAACTGATTCATACTGTTTTTTATACATAGCGATTTTTATTCCTCCCAAAGGCTGATAATAACCCTGCTCCTTTTTCTAGTCATACACATAGACTTCTAATAACATAGAGGAATGTTTTCTCAGAGCGTACTTGCAAACCACAAAAGAATACACAATTTGTACAACGGAGAAAGCTGAAAATTGACCAAGCTCATGCTACCGGGGTGACGTCACGCCTCACAGGCAAAATTTAGATGCCTCGAAAACGCCATCTGCGCCCCCCCCCCCTGCTTTCAAAGGGAGGGGCTTTGTCCTTCGGAGTTTTTCAACCGCACCCCGGAAATAAATAGTCTGAGCACTTGCACTTTCACACGTATACTGAAATACGTATATAATATCAAATTCTTTAAACAGTGTTCATGTTATTTTGAGCTTAACTAAGGAAGTACGACAAATTTTAAGTAAAATTATTATTATTTTATAATTGGAGTCGATATACATTACTAATAGTTTTCGTGAGCCTCTCCCCCTCCAAAATGAAATCTTCTGAAAGAAACACTGTCTGTGAGCAAAGGTTTATAGAACTAACTAGAGGTTGTCAGATGTGACGTCCGTAAAGCAAGCAACGCAAGCTTTCATGAAAAACAGCCCTTATTTTGCAACAAAACATCTGAATGTACCCCCCCCCCCCCGCCCCCAAGTTACACAGAAATCGGCGCCCTTGGCAACAGTGTATACAAGGAAAGAATGAAATCTCTTCTTCGCCCCCCTGGTCACTGGTCCAGTCCAAAAAGTGACCCGGTGACCCGTTTCAGATCTGATACCAAGATGGCTGACTAACATTGTTATGCTCGGATTCCGATTTTTCAATGTTATCCTATCATCTAATTCTAATATTCCTGGTTGAATCACTGACACAACCTACAGTTAGTTCTATAAACGTTGACTGATTATAACGAGAAGATGCAACTACTGAAAACATCTTCATTCTTACTTTACTTCTAATTGGCTTGTACCTCTAAATCAATGCACTTTTCACCAAGAACGAAATTCTTGATGTTTTCAACTTTGGTGCTTGATTTTCTCCAATCTGACATTACTAAGTGTAATTTATTTTGCAAATATAGTGGTTCCTACACTTGGTAAGTTACTTGATATTTTGCCAACTTGACGCTCACATCAACTTCCGTGTAAGATTGCAGTTTTAGAAAACAAATTCTCACAGCA
The DNA here is from genome assembly GCA_022664845.1 of Lepisma saccharinum. Lineage (NCBI taxonomy): Eukaryota > Metazoa > Arthropoda > Insecta > Zygentoma > Lepismatidae > Lepisma > Lepisma saccharinum. The sequence continues at coordinate 42,405 of JAGDQP010003269.1, forward strand.
TCAGCTTTCGCGTATGTAGGTGACGATATCGTGACACAGACATTACAACCTCAAAACAAGTGTTTTCACTCATGTATATTTAACAGATGACTGAAGGTTGTTTCTTTGTAAAAAGGAAAAAAGACATGAATGTTTGTCTCTCAAATCACACAGGCGAATTATCACCACGAAACGAACTATTTGTTAACGGAAACAGCGTTGCCACTTCATGAGGGAAAGGTCAACTAATTGAAGATTATTTTGCTATACCAGTTTCGACAGGAATAATGTTGTCATTTGTGTTGTTCAGTATCTAGCATATTTCAGTATACAATATCTTAATCAATTTCGTTTCCTTTTCCTGATTACCAGCAGTTGTTTCATTATTTGAGTACATTCCCCCAAGTTAAGCCTAAATCTGGTCGCAATATTTCGTGCCACATAAAGTGTAACATTCGATGCAAATGATCGTGTGAAGAAGGTCACACAAAGTCACTCTGTTCTGTAATACTTTTTAAAAGTAGGGTAAACATCCCTCATTGTCAGTACCCAGTCCCAAGATTTTCTACTGTTTTCTCTATGACTTCTGCAAACGAAACGCCCAATTTTTTATATTGGTCGTGGTTATGGTGATAATTTTTAGAAGGTTTCGTTAACTTACAAATTTAACCTATCAAAATCTAAGCAGATACGCTAAGAACTGTACCTTCATTTCTCTCTACTTATTTATTGCTATAATGCAATTAGCGTAAACGTACCAGTTATTGCCACTTTTAGACGATTGTCGTTTTGAAACTTGAGGTGCATATTTCTTCCGGCTTAATTTTTCTGTTCATGCTAACTATTATGCAATAGTAAAATATTAGGTTCTTCCCGAAATAATAAAATGTGATACAATAAAAATGCAGAACATGTAAAATGTATTTTCATTATTTTTTTTTCTTCAAAACAGCAAGATTACCTATTTGTTGGCGCCCTCTGACCAGTTGTTGCCCCCCTTCATGCCCACTTATTGGCACTTACCCTTCACTATATGTTTTCCAGACCTGAAGATGTTTGCTAGTTATTGGCACTGTTTAGCCCAGTATTTGGCACCAGTGTTTAAAAACATTTCTAAAATTTGGTGGCCAATAAGGCTACCCCCTAATAGCAACAACTAGTTTGCATACTTTATATAATTATGCATGCTAAGGGATCTCTAAATATCCTTCCAGTTGTTAAAGAAGGAAAACCCTCCATGGGAAAACCCTACAATGACTACCTTACAGCAATAAATAACTAGAGAAAAATGAAAGTGTACTATTCCTTAGCTTACCTGCTTAGATTTTGATAGGTTGAATTTGTAACTTAACGAAGCCTTCTTAAAATTATCATTCAAACCACGACCAATATGTGTTGTCTTGTGTGCAGGCCAAGGTCAGCAGCAAAAGATGGCAGCACTATCTCCGTATATGTCTAATGTATTTTTATCATTGCGCGAAATTTCGATGATGCTCCTATAAAAATTCAAGTCTAGAGTGTTCAAACTTTCAGGGAAGAAAGTTCATACATAATATTTTCAAGAGTTCTATCTGTGTCGATGTTTCATTTTCTTTCTTGTTCATTGTTGTTATGGATATCCAAACCTACAACAATGAAGCTCTTTAGACAATGAACAAGGAAGAAAATAAAAAATCGGCACTCTCTTCTCTGTAAGTTTCAACTCTCTAGACTTGAATTTGTAGGAGAAGCATTGAAATTTCGTTCAACGATAAAAATACATTAGATATATACGGAAATAGTGCTGCCATCTCTTGTTGGAGATCTTGGCTTACATTGACCTTACTATAAGCAAGCTGTCGGGAACAATATCTGTTTTGCGAAATTATTTTTGATCTTATTTTTTTAAAGAAAATTCTTAGAGGTGCCAATAACTGGGTAATGCCAATTTCAGGAACGTTTATCCTATTCTAGTATTTTCCTTCTTCAGCAACTGGAATGATGTTTAGAGACTCCTTAGCATGTATGATTACTTAAATTATGCAAACTAATTATTGCTACTAGGAGGGTGTGTGTGCCAATAACTGGTATACCATTTTTCTGCGGTGTCCATTTATTTGGCTGGGAGGAAATAATTAGCAACTTTTTACAATTAAATAACCTTGTCGGCAAAAAAATAAAATAAGAAAAAACATGGTTATTATTTTCACATAGGAGGTGACTTCACAGGAACAAATACATTTGGTAGTGGTGCCAACTACTGGTCTCAGCAGTGCCAATAAGTGTGTATGAAGAGGGGGCGGGGAATACTGGTTACAGGATACCAACAATAGGTTATTTTGCTGTTTTGAAGAACAAAATAATAAAAAAATACATATTCTGCATTTTATTATTTCACTCTAAAATTAATTTCGAGAAAGACGTTTGCCATATATGCAAGGATGGGCTCTATCAAATAGAGCTTTCCTAGTTGCTAAGGCCTTCATCAAAATGCAGAACGTAAGGAAGCAGAAGGGAGAGTCAGGAAAAAAAAGGAAAGATATTTATACTAAAGATACCGTAGTTTTTAATATTAATTTTGTATATGTCCTTTAGGCATATTAAAGATATCTTCATGGTGCTTTGTATTGATTAAAAAATAGAGCTACTAAGCGGCTTTTGCGTTGGATACTGTACTATAGAGAATAGGATAAATTTGCTTTAAAACAGTCATATCTTTTACCCTCTTCTATTTCGTATTGTGGGGAAAATATAAGAAAATTATAAAGGGGTCCGTCCCCTCTTGGCCTTTGTTCAGATGTATGATTGAAACAACGTAAACATTGACTAATTTAATATAATGGTATCTGGCAACCCTGTAACGAGAATGTAGAATCAATATGTGATAATTTTGGTTTAAAACGAGACCAAGGCCTAGAAAACAGTTGAGTAAAATTGTGGCTAATAACTCTTTTGTTTGACAGCAACTTACTTCCTAAACCTCAGACAAACGTGTGTGTTAATAAAAGAAACAAACGGACGTTTTTGTTTGTATATTCATTATGCACTAGTATGGTTAGTCTTAAGAGTAAATCTGTCGTAAAACTTCAAAATGTTTGTAAACAGTTTCAACAACCCGACAGCAACTTTGTAATGCATTTATACTCAAGCATAATTTCTGACTTTTATCATAAGCACAGAACAGGACAAAATCACATATTTGAAGTAAACATATAATTGCAAAAGATGTGCAACTGAACGAAATAAAAATACGCTAGGTTCTTGTGTCTTACAAATTAATAGAATTGTTGCGTTTTATTTATATCCACATAGAAATTTCGATCTGACCTAAAAGAGATATTAAACGTCCTTGGTAAGTCAGCAGTGTTCAAAGCAGGGGCGGATCCAGGCTGAATATTTGGGGACAAGGTCGTTCGAGCTCAAAACAAGGTACGAGTGTATTTAAAAAAAAAAAAGTCAAACAACTTTAGAAAAGGAAACGCAGCTCTTCTGTAGAATTAACTTTTTTAAAATTGATACTGATAGATTACAATAATAATTATTTTAAAGAAGAAGAATGCGAATTCCTTTTTAATCAAGACCTTTTAATTCTTATTCATACGCTAGTTTTTATTACTTCCTTCTTTTCCTTGCTATTTTCAATTGTACTTGTATATAAAATGAACGAGTAACCTAGATGTGAATTACATTTTTTGGAATAAGTTAATATCTTAGCAAATGCAATACAAACACGCTTGATTCACAAATAACAATATATGTAATTAGTAATGCTTGATTTTGATTAGTTCGTATGGCAGCTTTAGTTGTTGTAAACACAAAATAAACAGTCTTCAATAAACAAAGGAAATACACAAGAGAATCAGTTCCGGTTTCACGACACTTTACAAAGTCGCCCCAATCGCACTCCCCCTCCTGGATCCGCCCCTGGTTCAAAGTGAATGAAAGTTCTTCCCGGAACGGTATTATTATTGAACAAAAGTCGTTGTAATTTTCTCTAGGATTTCGATACGTCTTTATTCCGAAAACCTCAATAGTTTAGTTATTAATTTTGCTATTTTACACTACACTGTATTTAGTTTCAGATAAAAAAATTCTTACAGGAACACCGATCCTGTTCTGTATTTCTTACCGCAACGCTGTTCCAGTTCGTTCCGGCTCATTTTAAACACTGGGTAAATGTAACAACTTTGATGCAAGGTTACAAAATTATGCCCAAAAGGTTTAATCAAGATCCAGCAGTCTAGTTTATAAAAATAGTTGTGAGAGCGTGTAATCTCACATCAAGAACGATTTAGCAGACTTCGTTACCTGTGCTGCATATTTGCTTAATCTTTTAGGCAAGTCAGTCGTTGAATCGTGTCCACAGCAGAAAACTAATCTTCTTCAACAACTGTACGCGTACAACTTTTTCAGTACATCACCTCATCACTGGCACGTCTTGCAGACGCACTTAAAACAGCTGATGTAGGATTCCATACTTTGAAAACACTATCCGGTACCCAGTAGTCTGCAAATGCATATGCGGCTAGAATGGTCAGAAAGTACTTTGATGAAATAAGACCAGCTTTATCTTCCATAATGGAAAGTCCCTTGGAAGCAGCCGAAACCAAGCGAGATCCAGAGATTCTCTTGATGAAGATGACTTCGCTGGAAGTGCACTTCAGTGTAGTTCTGTGGGTCAAAATTTTGGCGAAAATGAACAAAACTAGTAAATGCCTACAATCATCAGGTATCGCACTCGTACCTTCTGGATTCTTTTAAGTTCGTTTTTCCACGAAATTAAAGTTCGAGGAAATTGAGAGTACTTTGAAAATAGAGTGGGATTGGACAGTACAGTTTTAAAACAAAAGGAGCAACTATCCGGAAGGAACATTTCAACGAAAGCACAACAGAAGAATGTATCTTCAGAGGAGTGATGGATACACTCCATTTCATTATTGATAAATTGTTAAGTGAAATTCAACAATGGAGGAGGGATGGCTACAATGTGGAAATGCACAATAGGTTTGGCTATCGCAACTAGTTCAACAGTATGGACAATGAGAACATCACAAAGGTAGCCACTGATCAGCAGTTTGTGTCATGTACAAAGAGAATTTAACAGAAACCAAAACATCTATCGCGTTTGCAATACTAAAAATGATTTATGTGCAGGGATTCCGCCAGGATTTTCAGTTATGGGGGTAAAGCCAAAATCTGGGAGGATGTAAGGGAAGTTTTGAACGGTTTCTATCGATTTTTGACAGTAAAACTTTTAATGTTGATGGTGTTGTCGAGGTTTGGGGGGCTGACACCCCCCTCCGGAATCACTCACTGTTTATGTGAACAAATTGCAATTAATATTTCTCAACATTTCCATTGCTTATTGCATACATCCCTCAATGTTCGTTACAAACTGTGCGGGCGAAGGATCATTCTCCAACCTTAAATGGATCAGAAGGGCCGCACACTCTATGCAAGACAGGTTGGCAGTTATAAGTTATGTCCACGAGAGCGATATAAGGAAAACGTGCCAAATATCGCACTCATTTTGTTTCCATTATTTTACAGAGCCATAACTAATCAAGTTTAAGAAGTAATCACTGGAACACATACCCTGGAATGTTTTTCAGAGATTCCATGCATTAAAATAATATTTCGGACATTTTTTAAAAAAAACTTTTATTGATTTTTAAGTAAATCCTTACATTTTGTGTGGTTAAAACAATGTGTGCATAATATCGCACCACTGAACGAAATTGGGCACACTATTTTGTTCTTTATTTTATCATAGGAAAATGTTAAGAGGAATTAGTAAGTAGCTTTCTTGTTTAACAAATTGAAATAAAAGTACACCTCTCAACTTCCTGCTATGAACAATTTAGCATGGAAGGCCCTTTCATGTAAATGAAATAAATAAGCACTGTCCACAAGTGTGGCGAGGAAAGTCAACTCCTTAATTGTCAAAACAAAAGTCACATCCAAAACGCTTATAGTTGTCTACACCAGCACATAACTCATGACACCAGGTACATCTTCATGCAGATTATCCACTTTTCAGATTATCTTCTTCTTCTTATTATTATTATTATTATTATTATTATTATTATTATTATTATTAGTAGTAGTAGTAGTAGTAGTAGTAGTAGTAGTAGTAGTAGCAGTAGTAGTAGTAGTAGTAGTAGTAGTAGTAGTAGTAGTAGTAGTAGTAGTTGTTGTTGTTGTTGTTGTTGTTTTGAAGAAAGATTCTGTCTTTGTTGTTGTCTTGCACCAAATTCCCCAACACGACGTACTTGTCTTGCTACCTTCTTTCCACTTTCTTTGAATTTTTCTTGACCTGCCAAAAGTTTCATTTTACATGGTGAACTAGTAATAAGAGTAGCAGTAGAACCTTGCCGTCCTCGGACCTTAGAAGCTAACTCCTTGCTGAGAACATTGCGAGGTATGGAACTGATATCTGAGAGAAGAACAGATGATTGCTATGATGGGTCACTGGGAGGATGTGGTGATGTTGATGCCTGCTGAGACTCAACTTGGGAAGTGGAACATGTAGCGTCAGAAGTCAGAAGAGCAGACGTCGAGATGTACTTGCGCTGTTCCGGGTGAGCTTGTACCAGGTGCTGTTGCTTGCGGATCCATCAAACTCCTTTCAGGCTGAATGTCTCTTATTTACTGCTTCAACTTTCTTCCTTGCTTGATATTGTTTCTCGCCTACGAACTAGCTATCATTGAAGATGTTACGATTGAAGGAGTACAAACCAGTTGCCCTAAAACAATTGATAGCTACTTCAATTTTAGCTGTCTTATTGTAAGCTTCCCTAAGCAAACGTGTAAATTTATAGTGAGTTACTGACCTATTTTTGTTGTGCTTCAACCAGTTTTCTACAGCTTGAGCATAGTACGTTTTCAGTGGGAACATGAATGATTTGTCCAGAGGCTGCATCTTATAAGTAGTGTGAGGTGGTAGCGAACGAATATGTACACCATTCTCATGCGCACAATCAAGCAAAGCAATATTTCGGGTTCAAGACGAGACGAGAACAACTGGGTTTTCGTTGGAGGGATTCACATTCTTCAAGACTAGTTTCTGAAGCTATTTGAGAAAGCTGTCAGATTGGATCCAGCCAGATTTGTGGCAATGGGTGATAGCTCCACACGGTGCATCATCCGTAAGTTCATCCTTCAGGTTGGTACGAGGGAATACTAGAAGCGGAGGCACGAAATGTCCTGCAGCACTCGTGCATGTAACTAGGGTTACCTGTGAGCTACGCTCCACGAACGAGATTGATCCAACTTGCCTTTTTCTTTTGAAAGCGATTACTCGTAATTTGAGCTTAACAATTCTTTAGTCAGTTTCGGGTTGTAAATTCTAGTCGGGTTGTAATTAATTGTTTCAATCAATGGTACATATATGTAAAAAAAAAAAAAAAAAAAAAAAATGTTGACATTGTCTGTTGTGAACACTCTCGCTCTTGCAAACGAAGTTTGTCGAGGTTTTCGTATATGCTAATCTGTGGATTCTTAATATCGCAGAGTGCGAAATTAGGAAAATATGCGACGTGCAGTATTAGGCATAATATGAAAATAGAATATAGCGGCTGCGTGTACAAAGAGCGAGGTGCATGGCTACATTGTCAGTGCAGCAAACAAAACTAGACCCTTCAATACATACCTTGAACGTTTTAATAGGTGACTAAAACCAATGTTGGCTTTGCATTCTCTTCAAAATTTAACTCCTTCCTACGCGTGCTATTCTTACATTGACGTGATGGTTGTGTTATCAATTCACACTTACAGGTGTTTTCGCTAGACTGCAACAGTCACGCCCGGAGATAAGGAAGGATGCGGAATTAGGAACAGGTGCGATATTCGGCACATTTCCCTTACTTCAACAACTCGCATTTGTAAATGTGATCGATGATTTTGCTTCAATTAAATGTAGGAAAAAAATGTTTGTAATATAAAATAATGAATTGTGAAAAGATAGTTCATTTAAATATTGAAATATATTAGTCGAGGTTACAATATTACCTTCTATTTTAAAAAAACGGGTACGAATCTAGACGCACAACTTGTAAGGGTGCCCTGAAAACAGACTGGCTCCAGGGCATCACTGGCGTTAATCCGGTCCTGTTGGGGGTCAAACCAACCGAGGACCACTAGCACACCGATCTGACTCTGTGGTCATCAGAACACGGAATCAATCATTTTAGTTCACTTTGTAAGCGCTCTTTCTAATTAGTTCATTAGATCGCAAGACATGACAGGAATAAGAGGGTGGTAGTTGGCTGAGAATAGCTTACGGTGAAACAGTCGTGGTACGTGATAGGACTCCATTACACTGAGACGACAGCGAAAGTTCAACGAAATATAATTCAAATTGATTTTCAAGTTTAACAAGCTTCCTAGCATAGCTGGTTGTTCCAACAAACTTGAATTAGGCTAATTATAACAACTAGCAACAATGATATTCAAACAAGCCACTTATATTGTTCAAAGAAGTTTATTTCGTGATTGTTTATCAAGTTCAACACAATACCAAGCTTGCAAATTTAAAGCAAGTGACTCACAACCTTGTTACAAGCCGGCATGCTATCTGGGTATTTCCTTTTACAATTGAACGGATCAGAAGAAAAATGAATTCAAGGTCAGAGTGATATAAAAATGGAGTTTATCTGTTATACGACACGAAGTATGTGCGACAGAAAATGTGAATGTTTTGTGTCACATATTTCGTGTTATACGAAGTACGCTCAATAGATTAGATTAGATTAGATTAGATATTTATTCGTCTGTATAATACATACAGATGACCTGTGATACATAAGACACGTCAATATCTCTTTGTATATGAGACATAATGATAGTTAATTTTAAATTAAGTACAATTTACATTACTTTTAATTATTATCTATTTACGTATTGCATAATGAGTCATCACTCAAATAATCATTGACCTTACTTACCAACATACTGAATAGCTCAGATTTAAATTTATTGGTATTGTCAATACTCTTCAGGTAATTGGGTAGTTTATTATACAGCCTAGTACACAAAGAGTAAATAATAGAAAGAGTAGTTGCGAAATTTTGTATTTCTACAAATATGTTTCTTTTTTGTCGTATATGATAAGTATGTATATTGGTCGTATAAGTTAATAAGTGACTATTTTTCTATATAAATATTACACTCTTATAAATATATAGGCATGGAACTGTTGAGATTTAAACACATCTTTACATGATGACCTCGGGCTCATATTAAAAATACTTCTAACAACCTTCTTTTGGATACGAAAAGTATTTACACTTACATTTGTGATGCACCCCAAAATTTTATTCCAAAACTAATAAGAGCATAAGTTCCGAGAGAATGTGTGTGAATGTACGACAAAACTGCGCATCCGTGGCCTTCGCGAGGAATGATATGCAAAAGAAAAGAGTTAGCAAGAACTATATACTGTACGTACTTTTAGTTTCACAACAGTCAACGACGAAAACATTGTCGCCATATTCTGTCGATTCGGCACCAGTTGGTCAATTCTCAGATAGCATGACGACTTGCATCAAGTTTTTCAGTCACTTGCTTTGAGCTTGTCAAGCTTGATATTGCTTTGAGCTTGATAAACAAGCATGAAACTTGTTGGAACAACATAAATGTCTTGTTTGAACAACATTAAGTAACCTAATTGAATCTTGTAACAACCAGCTATGTGAGGAAACTTGTTAAACTTGGAAAACTGTTTGAATTTTGTTTCGTTGCACTGTTGTGGTATTTGTGCCGTGAAGTCTCATCTTACTATAAGCTAAACTGCGTAACTCCAGCCCAGTTACTACGTAACTCAGAGATCTAGTATAGAGTTGTGTGCTGAACTCCTTAAAGTATAAGTAACAGTGGGGCCAACAGCGAAGGAATAGCCGTAGTGTAATGGTTAGAGCATCAGAAAACTGGCCATTGAACCCGGGTTCGATTCCCGGCAAGATATCAATCTTTCTTCTTTTAAAGGAAATTTACATTTTCTTCTTTATAGTTCTAAGTAATTGCTCCGTTTTGAATTTTTCAACATTTTACAAAATTCATTGATAGAGCTTAAAAAAGCCAGATTAGATTTTTTCTTCGTTGTACCGTGGAATAGAGTAACGCTAAAAGTAACATGTTTTTCAGACACATTGATAAGATTTTCCGTTTTCGTCCCCATTTCGGGGTACATATTTCCAAAAATCTACATATAAATAGGTTAGGACCATCAGGTCTTACATTTTCTTTTCACTATAACCGACGGTATACAGTTTCTCTTCTACGTCATTCAAAATTGTCCTCTTCCAGAGGAATAATTTCTATACAGATTCAAAGCCATCTCTTGCGAGAAGTCTACCACAAGCTGTAGGAACATCAGGCCCTCACCGAACATTCTTCGGGGGGGGGGGGGGTTCTAAAGGTAGTAACGTGGGTTTAAATAATGTACTATTTCGGCATTTACCTGGTGAAAGTGATGGAAACACTGGAAGGCGAGAATGAATAAATAAAGGATTGCAGGTATCAAGACACGAATGTAATGAAGATCACGTAAATATATATGCAATCAATTTCAATCTGGATTCTTGTAAACTATACTGTGTGATTCAACCTTGTTAAAAAAAATACTTTCTGGCTTGACTTGACTTGCTTGCATTAAGTTTACACCCTTAAGAAAGCAAGCTTGATTGAAATTTGAGTCAGATCAAAATTGCTATGAGGGATAGGAGGTGTCACCCCTCGAAATCGTTGAGGACACTTGCACTACTATAATTTGTACTGTCAAAAATCGATAGTATAGCCCTGCAAACACCCCCTGATTGAATTGGCTATACACTCCCAAACTGAAAATCCTGGCAGAATCCCTGCTTCCTTTTCCATTCAGGTTCTAAATAAAACCAACGAATTCTTAGAATTGTTGTTTACAGGAAACCAGTTCAAATTAAATGCTACAGAGAAACAAATAAAGATATCTTGAAACTCACCATTGTCTGCATTCAGTTACTCCGACTTCCAATGCTTCCACTGGTACATATTGTCAAAACACCAACTCATTATCATTTAGGCTAAATCTAGATAAAGTCTTACAAGGAAATCGAAAGCTTTGAATTAGTCAGTTTCAAAACATGATTAGTGTTGGGATTTTTGTAACTCGCATGCATCCTACGGGATTTTGCCGTACCTAGTAGATGCTATTGTAGAATAGGCCCTCACCGCCTTAGGTCTGTATTCCACCGAGAGAAGAAACCTCACACTTTGGAGGTTTCTTGTAGCGGGTTTTATTCCAAGGCGATGACTCTCTTCCCGCTATTTCCCTCAGTGCAATGTCATCGACCCAGTCACTAGGTGCAGCCGGCTGCACCGATGGGAGACGTCCTGAGTTGTCGGTGAGGAATACCTCGTACCTCCTACCAGAGGTAAGGAGGGAATCAAGGAAGCCAGAAAGTATTCTCGCTGACAATTCAGCACGTATGTTCGGAACGGGAGAATTCCGAACATTAGAAGTATTTCTTAGTAACGGTTTGTGTGTATTGTTAACACTAAATCATGTGAATAAAACCATTGTTAAATTTTAATCATAACAGGCCAAGAATTACTACATAGGAAAATTAACAATCACTAGTTGTATTGCCATTTAAAAAAAATTGCATTATAAAATAAATACATTGCTTTATTAAATAAATTTCAGTAGAGCTTCAGACAATACCATTAACTTCTATAGAAACGTTCCCAAATGATACTACATGACTAATCCCTATTTCTATGGTGTAGTTCACTATTTTTCAATCTTTTGATGATTACGGTGCTGGTATTCGTATTCGTATTTTGTAGTCTAGCGCGAAAATGGCTAATTATGTCCATCCATTGCGCGTTCGTTTTAATAATTGCTGTTTTTTTATAATATTTATAATATAATATAGTTTTACAGTCTTAATAATTGATATTTTAAGGTCAGTTATTTATTGGTTGCTATGGTTTCTGTCTGCCATAGCTGTCAGTCACTCTTAACTCTCTTGTCACTGTCGCATTTGATGTTGTTATCACAGTTAATTTTGAATTTTCATGATGTAAAACTATTATATAAAACACTGCAACACTTAATAACACTACTGAATAAATTTTCTTGAAGGAGAGGCCTAAAAAACTTTGGAATGTTTTAAAAAATACACAATAGATTTCAGCAGCTTTCTTCTAGTAAGCCGCCATCTTGCCAACCCTTACGGTGCTGGAAACTTGTGTTCAACAGTTTCAGAATCTACTAATTTATGAAATAATGCTTTCACAGGCGAAAATTGGAGCACAGGTCGTAATTATAGTTTTTTTTTATTATTAAACGGGCAATAACATAAAATTATCGGAAATATTATTCCTAATTTTCAATATACAAAGAAACCAACTTCTAAAATGGGTTGTTGTGAGGAAGTTGCCTCTCATTCCTAACTGAAAAAAAAAATTTCAATGGATGAACCACAGCAAAACCAAAGAAGAATGCAGAGAACACACAAATGCAATCTTCAACCAAAGTACGTCACTGGAAATTGTCTGTAGAACACTGGCTTCTATCCCCTATCACTCTTATCTGATGGATTCGTCGGAGAAACTCAAATATCCGAAGAATGCATAATAAAATAAAAATAAACCGAGGCACTGTCACCATTCTTAGAGAACTGCAAAATACACTAGCGTCTAAGGGAAGCTCATGGAAATAAGGTGTCGCCCACTCTAGCGCAGGCGCAGAGCTCCTTGACTCAAACGTTCGTTCCCAAATTCCTAACTTGGTTTGGTGGGTCACATATCGGCTCGAGATCGAACCCTGACGTGGTTACTATTACATATTTTTATCAAAAGGAAAATATTTTTTTATGTATATACGTATTAGGAAATTTAATAAAAGCAGTGACCAAAGGTACGTGGAGGTTAGGTAAGTCAGGTACGGTATTATTTCATTATTATTGCACACGCGATTTGTACAGTGACATTGTTTCCATGTGGGCTCTCCTTGGACGCGACTCAAAATACGATTCTGCAATTAATATCATCGCACCGTAGTAGCTGAGAGATTGAGAGAAATACGGTACTAATATGGTTTTCCCATTCGTCCCGTTTTTTGATCAAATGTTCCGGTGTCCTGACTTTTCCCCAAATGTTCCGCTTTTTAAGTGTCAATCAATTTCGAAAGTCATTTTGATACAACATATATCAAACTTAATTGACTCCTATAACTTAGCAAAAAACAAGAACTTATTGTCCCACAACACTTAACAAGAAACTCATAAACAAAGATGGCGGACCGGCGAGAACGAAATTTCTGGAATTAGGGCAGCATCTAGTATGTAGTTATCTATATAACAAGATTTTACATCGTCCTGAGACAGACGCCAAAGGATCTTAAATAAAAAAATTAAAAACATGTTACATTATCAACTTCCGGTTCCGTTACGTACTTATTACCCTACAGTAGATATTAGGGCGGCTTTCCTTAAAGGCGATCGCCACGTGCTTTGCTTTCGATTTCTATGAGTAGCCAATAGAAACTTGTGTTACATGTACGACACGTACTTACTTAAACACGTATTCAAACAAATCGCAAGTAAAGCACGAAGCGAGCGTCTGTATGAAAAGCCGGCCTAAGAGTTTGTGGAATCCGCAATTGTTAGTTGTTATTGTACAAAATGATCAAAATATCCCGAAAGGTAAATACAGCATAAATGTTAATATAGGGAGAGAATTCCCTTCCTGAAAAAGAGTGAATGAAAATACGCAATATCTGTTATGTAAATCTAAAATCTGATTTTCACATGGTGGTCGGTTACACTTTGTCAACCACATGACATTCATATATTAGTACCTTATTTCAAGTGCAACATACAATACGAAATAGATTTGTTTTAAATTTTTAGCATATCCCGTTTTTTAACAAAATATCCCGACTTCTTAAATTAAAAATTTGGAAAGTCCCGTTTTTAAATAAAACATTATGGGAACTCAATACTAATATCATCTTGAACATAAGAACCAATGCTATATAAGCTCTCAGTATGTCACTCAGCAAATTATTATTTCGTGTTAAGGTAGACGATTTGTTTTTTGTTTTTCATTTTTTTTTTTTTTTTTTTATTTTAGAAGTTTTCAATATTTTACTTTTTGAATTTCGTTTTAAATAACAGTGAAATAAACAGAAAGGCAGTTTCTGGACAATCAATATGATAAATTTACTATTGTGTTAAAAATTTGACATTTTGTATGAGAAAAATTAATAGCAGCAGTAGATATTGATATTAATAAAATAGGTCCGGTAAAATTTGTCTACTTATAATTATCAAAAGTCGATTTTAGCAAGTCAAACAGTCATGGAAATTCTTTTGAAAATAAAAATCAATTATCAATACGTACATTATTTTTACTATAAAATTTTAATTTTACCCGTAATGGAAGTACTATATTAATTCAAGATATGCAAGTTCTTTAATAGAGATTGTTTTGCAGAGTGTATATGCATAACTCTTCTGTTCATAACACATTATAATCTTTCTTTTGTCTTCAGGAAGTGTATTCTATTTCTGTTAAATGAATTAATCTATGATCTGCATTATAACGTCCAGTGACCGAGCCGTCGTGGCTCAGTGGTAGAGTGTTGGCGTAGCTTCCGGGAGGTCCCGGGTTCGATCCCAGCGGCCAACAACCCTGACTGAGGTTTTTCCTCAGTCGCACCAGGCAAATGCCGGGATGGCACCTCCAATATAGGCCCTGCCTGACACCTTCCTGAATCCTTTCCCGTCCCCTACACAGGCCTGAGCCTCAGATGCCTAAAGGCCATAAACAAAAACTCAAAACTACGTCCAGTGAACTTGAGTCACGATTAAAACTAGAACTTCTTGGTTTCAGCTATTGCGCTCCAAAATGTTTGATCTCTTGACCGTACTACATACTACCGCAGTTGTAATAATAATAATTCACTAGGCAAGAATTTTTAACTTTTTTTTCTGTAATATGAAGTATTTATATCATTCTTTGCCAATTTTATAATACTAATTTCAAATTTGGCCATAGAACAATAGTGTCATGAAAGCGAAGATAAAGTAATATATGAAAACGTGAATTGTGAATTCTCATACATCCAATACTCAACAAATTATGAAAGAATATTATGTCTGTTAATTAATTCACAGTATCTTATGTTATGATATTGACGGTCTTCTGTTATGTTAGATTTGTCAAAAGTTCAAAATCGAAGTATCGAAATATTCATGAATCTCACGTTCGTTGACCGACAGTAAATTATATAAATTCTGAGATGTTCCTATATATCATATAAAATGTATACAAGATTGATTTGTACATATATGTTACAACAATCTAGGATTTCTTTGATTGTTCTCAATGTGCACTTGAGATACGTTACCAAACCAGTTCATTAAAAATGCAAAATATATTTACACGATAAACCATGTAACTTTCAGCTAATATTGTAACATTTTTCTTGTTACGAGGCTTTCCCCTGTATGCGATGATTACAAATTTTTTTCATGTGCTTGCATTTAATATCACGAATTACATTTGTGAGGTTTCTCTCCTGTATGGATAATTTGGATTTTGATTTGAATCTCACCGTTTGTATTCACTAGGTTTCTCCCTGTATGGAGGCTTATTTAACAAATTATCACAGTAATCTTCTATTACGATATCTCACTAAACTCCCGTTATTGTCACAACACGTTGTTCAAGGTTTCTCCCCTGTATTTTCTGAAGTTTCCACTAAACACTATAATGCTCAAGTCAGTTGTTCCTCTTGTAATGATAATCGTTGTTCCAATTTGTTCAACACGATGATCCGAATAATAGTTTTTTTTTCTTCTGAAGAGGTAAGGTGTCACTGCTACGCATCTTTACTTCCTATCTACACTTATTCTAAGTTGACAGCTGATAATAGGGAAGTTCTATACTTGACTCTATCCTTACTGCTACACCCTATTATAGTGACGCTATGGTTTGATATGAAGACACTGAGTCAACTTGGGCTAGTTTTGAACATATAAGTCAATACTTCACTAAGCGATTTGTAAATCACTATTCAATAACTTCAATCACTGTTATTGATATCACACTAAAAGATATATAAAGTCTCCTTCGTCTTACTACGATACTTGTCTCTCTTGTATTGCCTTAATAGAAAGTTAACGTTGGGACAGTTTTATCCAAGACAGATTTTTATTTTTCAAATAACAATGGTTTGATACGGTCTATTTACTAACGTTTGTGTTAATGTTTTTGAGCGATGTACCTTTTTGTTTAATACCAAATACAACTAAAAGTTCAAATGACAGTTAATTATTGTTACACTGTATGTCCTGCTTTCACCCACTACAATTCTGGAGAGAGTAACTCGTGTTCAGTCCTGCTTTTTATTACTTTACTATTTTAACTACTTTCCGTATAACCTTCCAACGACAGACAAATATTTTAATCACACTTATATAAAACTGAACGTTCCTTGATGCTGACTACGAGACTTTTCTTAACTAAGTTTATTCCAATAATCGCAACTTGAGCTGGAGTGGTCGACAATATCTCCTAAACAAATGCTCTAGGTTCGCAACGCTTCAATCTGGAGGTAGATGACAGACGTCTCATCGCGTAACTCCCTTCTCTGGACAACGGCGCATGAACGTGTCTAATCTATGGGACCCCCGACGAGCGGTAAAAGAAACGGAAAGGTGTGCCCCATTCAAAGATGGTTCTAAGTAGGGCTACTACCTATTATCGTAGCAGTTGTAGCTGAAAGCGCTTTGCAGCAGCCTACAGCAGTCGATCCACAGAAAATCGATTATTTCCAGAGGATTGCCAGCATTAATTCCCTCTAACGTGGCATGCACATAATTGCTCCACTACTATCCATCTGGATGCAAAAACTTCTGCACCTGTTCGAAGTGTTACCATAATTCTCTTGACACTTGACAGGGTGACTGTCGCTGATATACCATAGTAATCGCAACTCTCTTTTCAATAACGACGATCTCTTCAATACATTTTCATCATCCGAAACAATCTTCTTCTGCAGCCAAACAAGATAACTACGGCTAAGGGAACATCGCTGTCACCTATGAACCTTCATAGTAGGTGCGCACTATTATTACACTCTGTTTTGTTGCATTAGCGTTCTCCTTCGGTTGTAAATCACTTCTGCTTATGCACAATGACCATGAATGTATAATTTCATGTTAATATTCTCTTTGAGTAACAATTTAAAGCTGCAAAAATATTTTATTCATACACCAAATTAATAATTTTCCATTACACTGTTCAAAATAAAAATGATTCATTAAAATCTGGACGGCGTAGGTCTCAACTTGTTACAAACTCAATATAAAGTTATGAAGGAATATTTACTTCAGAACTTTGAAGAAGAACTGAAACAAAAAGGTGTCATTTCGTGCCTTCGTTATGAAGCCTGGGTCTTACTCCTGTAGAAATTATCAGTGTTCTCTCCTCTGGTGGTTTTGTTCCATGGTTAGTCTCTCCTTGCTCATCACTTACAGAGCATAAGTTCTTTGCGAAAACATGAAGATGTAAACCTAGAATGAGTAGTTTTAATGTCGTTATACAACTCATACTTTTTCTCTTCAAAATATTCTCCATGAGAACATCGTGGTGTTCCTTCCTTTCCGATTCCAACAAAACTTTTTACTACATAGGGGAGAGTGGTACACAGTGAGCCACTTTTTTTCTGCAACATTTATTTGGCTCTGTGTGAAAATTATGACTAAAACAAAATATCCCAGATTTAGATAAATACCTCAGCTACAAATTCAGGTATTTTTATAATAAAAATCTTTGATTCTATTTTTTCTAATGACCCTAAAATGCCCTATCTGTCACTGCCTCACTGTGTACCACACGTAGTACACAGTGAGACACCCCCTACTATCTCACTATTCAATGAACCAAAACTACTTTGAATTAAGTATAACAAGAAAGAAACTAATCTAACATAATACGTAGGAACTAAAAGTAACTGCCATCTGTAAAAGTTTAATTTGTACCGAGTGAATACGGTTAAATTGGGTTCGATCACATACCACAAGTTCAGGTACTATCTAAAGCAAATCCCGATCCATCTCGCTAAGTACGAAATTAAAATCTCTACCCAAAATCCGAGATTGTAAAGTTTTCAAAAAGGAATTTTAACGATTATCAATACGCTAAGCAAATAAGAACTGAGTCTAGAAAGATATGTCATACTCAAGCATAAAATAAGAAGAAAATATAACGAAAAAAAAATAAACAACGAAGTGAAGTAATGTATAACAACGAAAATAGTCTTTATCAAAATTCTTTGCTCTGGAGGGTGGGGTCTAGCCTGAGAGCCGTACTTTGCCCATCAGTGCTCTAAAAATTACGGATTTTGTGTTTTCTTTCCACAAGGTACACACTGAGACATTGTCTCACTGTGTAACCACTAGATAGCGTCTCACTGTGTACCATTGAGATAGGGTTCTACAAAAATGGCGCCTTCAGTCACAAGGTATACCCATACTATCACAATCACTTTCAATCTTTCACCTTCGTTTTCTGCTTTTACAGAGGTTTTCATCAAATCGCTTTGTATGAAAAGGGGAACAGAAAAACATTTTCGAGGATTGACCAGGTGTAAAGAGACACACCACAACAGCAATGAGTTTTGTTTATTTTAGGATTCACTGATGCAACATTATGAAAGTCCGCTGGAAATCTCAAACACAGCGAAAATGCGATTACCCAATTGATTTATCCATTGTCTGTTTGCAATATTGCCAAACCGCAACAGCAAAAATCAAGAAATTCACATATTTCGAATAAATAAGATTAAGAAAACGTTAAAATGGTACCTTATAAAATACTTTAAAATGTCAAATTTGAATTCAGCCTGCAAAAATTAATAAGGAAGACATATTTTCATCAATATTACTAAAAACTTGTTCCCTTGTGATTGTTATTATTTCTATATGAAGTAGTAATGTTGTCTTATCAGAAACAACAAGGATCTTAATGTTTTAACTATTCTTTTATGTTCGAGATTGACTACAGACTTTAGGACATTTCTACTCGAAAGATTTTAGTTAGTTTTTCTGCTTACAACGTTTCGAGAGAAACATCTTTCATCATCAAGTTAAAAATAAGGAAACAATGTCTTCAACATTATTTTGTTTCTTATTTTCTGGTTTCCGTCCCATCATTACAAATAACTAAATCTGTTTCTGTGTATACAGGAAATTTCATGTTGCTTGAATAATTTTTATCAACATTCTTTTCGAATGGGTGGAAATAGCAAAATTATACATCATACGAGAAATCACCTTTCATGCGCATTACCCCTTCTTTCCCTATACGCTTCATTTGAGTTTAGGTGCACAAAATACCCAATAAAACAAAAATAAAATGTGATAATATTTTCAAAATCCTCGTGTGGAGGAACCATTACAATTGGTCTTAGTACGATCGTACAAGTGTGAAATTTTCTAAGTTCCGCTCATGAGAGAATACTCAACCAGCGCAAGGATAACTGGCCGATATCGGGCTTATACTGGGCCAATAAAGCGGATACCGATTATAGTTAGCAGTTCTGACTGAACATCTACATTGGCGTGGTACGATATTTCGACATTCAAAACCAGTGTTTCCGCCAGAACTCCCCCTGTGGGGTATCACCTCCCAAATTCTCAAGACAACCTTCAACTTTAAAATGTTTACCCTCAAAAATCGATAGAAACTGTGCAAGATTCCACTACCCCCCCCCCAATCTTGACTTTACACCCCCGAAACTGAAAATCCTGACGCAATCTCTATACAAAGATATTCGTGAAACATGAAAAACTTGTACTTCATCCAGAAAACGTGCAAAAAAAAAAAAAAGAACTTGGCACATTATAAAGTTTAGAGAAATATGTCGAAGAAGTTCGAAGATGTCATTTGCAGAAAGTTGGAGCAAATGTTATTTTTTTATACTCAACTATATGCCGAGCAACGTCGACTTTGCACAAATATATTGCTCACTGATAATGGACTTTGTGTAGACCGTTATTAGACTGTTATCTCTTCTTTCTTCTACAAATTTTCAAGTCTGAAAAGTTAAGTGTACCATTTTTCTTTAACTCTGTAGTGTATTTTCAGACTTGGGGAGTAAAGTAACGCAAGTAACGCGTTACTTTTTCAGTAACGAGTCACTGTAACCCGTTACAATATTTTGAAAATAACTATAACGGGTAAAGAGTTATTTTTTCCCAAGTAACGTCGTTACTTTTCGCGTTACTTTTTCAGTAACGAGTCACTGTAACCCGTTACAATATTTTGAAAGTAACTGTAATGGATAAAGAGTTACTTTTCCCCAAGTAACGACGTTACGTTTTGCGTTACTTTTTCATCTGTTGTTTGCAAAGAAACAAACACAATTCCTTGTCAAGAAATAAATTTTTCTTAGAATTTTCCTGGAATGAATTTCCGAGAATTGCTATTTAACATTGTGGGTCAAGCCACGCTATAGGCGTTTGTGTAGATGACAAAGATAAGATCAACACGTGATTCATGCGCGGATCCTATTGACGAACTTCGACGTGAAATATTCAGAAGATTAGTTTCCAGTTTAAAGTGCAGACATTCAGCTAGTTTTTGTGTTCAAAAATAGTTTTTCTATTGCTATTTATTTTTGGCACGACATTAAGGTGATCGTAACACGGAAAAATATTTGCATTTTCGTCCCCACGTTGAATCTGCTGTAAGTACTGATATCTTTCTTTCCTATTGTTTTCATTTAATTTATTCTTTTGCTGTTTAGCACTTCCAGATTTTTCAAAGTCTAAGGTTTGTAGGTATGCATGTGTTGGGTGTGTATATAATCAGGGTAAAAAAAATTGTATTTCCACCAGTTTTCTTTCCACAGTACCAATACAAAAGATGCAAGAACCGGTGCCAAAGTAACGTAACGCGTTACTTTTGAAAACGAGTAAACGCGTTACTTTTTGACAGTGGGTGAAATAACTTGTAACGCGTTACATTTTAAAAGTAACGTGCCCAACACTCTGTATTTTATAGCTGAGAGTATAAGCTTTATCAATAGTATCTGCAAATGTTTATCATGATAACCATGTCATCAACATATCTGTATTATTAATTTTAAAATCTTTTGTTTCAAAATCTCCTCCTCAAAACTATTTATTACAATATCTGCTTAGATGAGGGACAGAGGACAGCCGAGAGTTAAGTGTACCTATGACTATCCAGCATTTTAAGAAAAACAAGAATTAACCTTTTACACGTAAAAATGTTACATAAAACTACTAACGCTAAGGGAAAACAGATCCATGAAAGTCTATTGATATACACTGACAAATGAGAACTAAATTTACACAGAGCTTTGCTTGACACGGAATTAACCCAATTTCTTAAACATTATTGGATTAAAAATGGCGGAAATACGGTAGACGTGGAAGTTGGTACTTTCTCACAAGCAGACCTTCGGAAATGTCTCCTCAAACCAGTCATAATTCATGGTTCCTCCACATCAGAAATATGTTTTATAATTGTCCATTTTCAGTGTTGTCCTCTCTTTCGGAAAGAAGACAGTGTGCTCTTCGAAATACACGAGTGTCTGCGAAGAGGGACAATCATAACGTCACAGTACTCACGCTAGCGTAAATAATCCCAGAGTGAATCATTCCTTGCCAATAATGCCTTGGCCGTTCTGATTTCAACTTTTCAAAGTTTTCGTTGCGTATAAAAGAAAGCATCACCTCATCTGACTTTCTCTAACCTATGCCTGTGGATTTTGTGTCATGTTTAAAGAGCGTATTCTTTTCATCGCTTAAAAGGATAAAAAGTCTAAGCTAACTTTACCTAACATATTTTAGTTAAATTGGGTAAGGAAGCAAAAACAGAAAGGACAAAAATTCAGAGTTCTTTGAAAATAAAAGAAATACTTTCGGTGATTGGGAATCGAACCTAGATCCACTGGTTCGATGCCTAGTCTATCCAGAGGCGGCGTTAGGTGAGCGCGGGGCCTAGGGCAATAATGATCCCGCGGGGCCAAAGTTCAAGTAAAAATCGCTGAGCGCCGAAATGTTACATCTAAAGCCGATAAAGCAGTAAGCAACTTCCCCTAAATGCTTACTCTCACTTCTTCCTTTCATTGCTAACCCTAAATTTATTACTAAATATTATCTTTTTTAATGAACAACGGTTTCTTATGAAAAAAAAAATCCGACATAATTTATTTAAAGAAAGTACAATATATTTTAAAAACCGCATTGCTAATTACAAGTGCTTCTTTATTCATTTCCATTTCACATTACATTTCGCATGGAAACTATACAAAATAGTTTATTTGTAAACTTTTTTTTTACAAATCAACTTTTATATCATTGAGTAAGAAAAATATCAACTCGGAACGCGGGGCCTGCGGCGGTTGCCTCAGTTGTCACCCCCAAACGCCGCCTCTGCGTCTATCTGACCACTTTTAAAAAATTAATTTCTTGCTCTAAACGGGCTTTAATTCCTTTTACAATACTTATTGCTTTTTACTGAAAATACTTGAGACTACTAATTTATTCTAATTACTTATATCCTAAGTTAAAAATCACACAAACATCCATGCCCTAGGCGGGATTCGAACCGACAAGGGAGGCGCAGGACAGCCTGTGCTTTCCGAGCGCTCTTTATACCACTTCCATAAACGGCTAACAGGCGTCAGTAGTTACGTAGTATCATTACGTCTCGATTGCCCCTCTTCTCAGACATAATCGAAGTATATCAGAACTTTCTAGGTTCCCAGATAGTAAGCAACCCCACGAGGAAAACTCGGCGGGCCGCTGGTGGCCCACCAACCATGAAGGCGGGCCACCGGAGGCCTGCCGAGTTTTCCTCATGGGGAAGTTTATACCAAGTTTGGACTAGCCCCGCATGATAAATTTTACGCTCCAAGTTTGGTGCAGAATTGTGGCAAAATTGGCAATTACAAACCTCCCGCATCAAATTGAAAAAAGAACATCCATAGTGTCTGTTAGTGTTCTGCTTAGCTACGTGAAGAATAAATTACGGTACCAACCTACTTGTAATTAGCTCTCTGCTTGGCGTAATGGTAACGTGTTGGATTAGTAACTGGAAAACCTGAGTTCGATAAAGATTTCATAGCTTTTTTTAAAAAAGCAACTTTATTTCTTTTTATTCGTACTTATATTTGTGCCCTTTTCCTTCCTTTTTGTATTTTTCAATATTTTACACAATTTTCAATATTTTACGCGTTTCCCGAAATAAGTTAAACAATTCTTTTCTTTCATTATATACACAATACAAACACTGAAAACACAATGTGGCATTAACCCGAGCAGTAAAGCACACAGTATTAAGATTTTCTTGATCGCTTGTGCAAAATCATCGAAGCTCTAATGCGGGATAAAATCAGTTATCTCAGTGTTAAATTGAAGCCTCTGTTCATGTCTTAACATCAGAAATAATATAAGTAAGGTAGAAGACGCCGCCATAACGTAGTGGTTATAGTGACGGACAACCAACAAACCTGAAGATTCTAGGTTCGAATCCCACTACAGACAATAGAAAAATTTTAAGAACTAGTTAATTTATAATCATGAAAGCAGTGGACAAAATCCGGCAAAATATAAAAACAAATAGACAATATCCATGGTTACTAAACCATCCGTCAAGATTTTTCGGATGCTGGTGGACAAAGATAAATTGAACATCTAACACAGCCGCCATGTTTGTTTAGTTATAATCTCGACATCTAGTGTGTTCACATCATACAGATTCCTTAGACTTCGATTCCGGCTCAGTTCTTGTTTAAGTTTCCTCTGGCTCCTAATCTTGTTATTTTCCCACTATCTGATAAAGCTTGAATGGACTAGTTGAAATATCGTACCTGCTGCATTCTGTTTTATCATGTCTAAGTAAGTCTTTCATACACTTAGAACATTCTAGATGCTGACATATGGTGTTTCATAATACATAATTATTATTTGCTCAATAAATAAATTTATCGAGACATTTTACAGTGTAGGTAACAACTTTTATAATATAATTGTACTGTTTTAAGTTTAAGCGGTGCTCGTATTAAGTGTTGATAATATGTTAGGTTAAATTGTTGGGTTGATGTGTCTCAATGATCTGTTTCAAGACAATTGCGTTCGAAGGCTGCTCTCTGTATGCTGTAGAATATTCATATCATTCCCCCACCCCCCACCCCACCTCATTATTCCTACAAATAAATTTAGACGTTAGAAGCATTTTAGATTCATCAAAATTTTCTAAACCTTCTTCGTAAAATGTGAAAACTCATGAATATGATCTACGGCCTCCAACGGTTTCGATTTTCAGGCTCTGACAAAGGGTACTATCGAGAAATGTGCATCTAAAGCAGACATTTTGGGGTTCATTGGAGAAGAAACATAACTAACTAACTCTATGGCTTATGGAACTCACAAGTTTATCGCCGCAGTAACAAACGTTCGCCATTGGATTCTATCCTGGGCAGTATCAAGCCAGTTTTCATCACGAACACCTACTTCTCCAAGATCTCTTCTAATATTGTCCTCCTAACCAAGTCTCGGTCTTCCCAATGGCCTCTTTCCATCGGGCTTTCCAACCAGGATAGAATATAATCTTCGTTTTTCCCCCATCCGAGCTACATGCCCTGCCCACCTTAGTCGTCTCGATTTCATTATTTTTACAACATCTGGTGAATCGTACAGTCCGTGGAGTTCTTCATTATGCAGTCTCCTCCACTCTCCAGTCATCTCGTCCCGTTTCGGCCCATATATCTTTCTCAAAACCTTATTTTCAAATACACGCAATTTATGTTCATCTGCTAGGGTCGTACTCCAACTTTCGCAACCGTAAAGTATTACCGGCAGAATAACCGTTCTGTATATTTTTAATTTCAATTTCCTTGATATTAATCGCGATGTTAGAAGTTTTTGGACTGAGTAGAAACATGCGTTCCCCGATACTAAGCGACTTTTTATTTCTTCCGTGACCTCATTTTTGCTTGTTACGTATGCTCCCAAGTATTTAAATTTGTTTACTTTCTCTATGACCTCATCCCTAATTCTTATGTTTTTAATTCCTTCATTCCCTGTGCTTCGGCTTGTTATCATGTATTTTGTTTTATCTATGTTTACCTGTAGACCTATCTCATCACACGCTTCTACTAAGACATCGGTGTTGCTTTGTAGTGCATCTATATCGTCCCCTATTAAATCTACATCATCCGCGTATACAAACAGTTGATTCAAACCATTCAATGATAGTCCCTTTTTGTCCCCTTTAATTTTTAAAATCGCATATTCTAACGCGAAGTTAAACAGTAGTAGTGACAAGGCATCGCCTTGTTTCAATCCGTTGCGAATCTTGAAACTATCTGACATATTATTACCTATCCGTACTCTGCTTATGGGGTCGCTGAGACACATCTTCACTAGTTGGACCAATTTTTTCGGTATTCCAAATCGTATCAGGATACTGTATAACTTTTCCCTTTTGATAGAATCATATGCTTTCTTAAAATCAATGAATAGCTGATGAACCGTCCCATTGTATTCCCATTTCTTCTCCAAAATTTGTCTCAAAGGAAAAATCTGGTCCAACGTGGATCTATTTCTTCTAAATCCACATTGGTGATCTCCAATTATTTCATCTACGTATACATTTAGGCGTGTTAACAGAATATTACTTAATACCTTGTAACAGGTTGGAAGTAACGAGATTCCGCGGTAATTATTGCATTCCGACTTATCGCCTTTTTTGTAAATCGGAACAATTATTGATGTTTTCCATTCCTTTGGGAGCTCCTCCTTTCTCCATATAGCACTTATCAATTTATGTAGTTCCTTGATTAGTGCCGTTCCTCCTGTTTTAATTAATTCGGCTGGAATTTTGTCTATTCCTGGTGATTTGAAATTTTTCAATTTCTTTACCGACATTTCGATCTCGATCTCGCTAGGTTCGGGAATCCACGGTTCTGCGGTATGGATTTCAAATTCCTGTGTTTGTTCCCCGCTGTGTACATTAAGAAGTTTGTCGAAATAACTTTTCCACACATCGACAATTTTAGTCGGATCCGCCTGAAGATCTCCACGTTCATTTCTAATCATTCCTAACCTCGGCTGGTAACCTTTTCTTAACGAGTTTACCCCTTTGTATAGATCTCGTATGTTATTTGTCTTCCCGTTTTCCTCAATCTCCTGAATCTTCTGTGTCAGATATTCTCGCTTTTTGTTTCTGAACCCTAGTGTGGCGTTTCGTTTCGCGTTACTGTAGTGGTTGGTATTTGCTTCGCTTTTATTACTTAGCCATTGTTGCCTTGCTTGTTTTCGTTCCTCATGAAGTTTAAGGCATTCTTCATCAAACCAAGGTTTGTTTCTTCTCTCCTACGCGTTCCTTCGCTGCGCTCTTAATTGTTTCCCGAATTGCCTCCCACATCTTACTTACATCAATTTCATTATTAATATCATCATTATTATTACTCGAGTCGGCTAGGATTTCGAACCTATTTGAGAGTTCGAGTTGGTAATCTGCTCTTATGCTCGGATTATTTAATAGTTTCACTTCGAATTTCAGTTGTTTTGACCCCTTGCTTTCTCTGTTCGCGACGCATAACTTTTCCCTTACTTTTGTGATCACTAATTGATGGTCGGTGTCACCTTCCGCTCCTCTGTACGACCTAACGTCCATTATGTTGGTGTGTCTTCGTCTGTCCACTAATACGTGATCGATCTGGTTGAGAGTTTTGCCGTCCGGAGATACCCATGTGTATTTGTGTATGTATTTGTGTATGTCTTTGTGTTCAAAGTACGTGCTCTTAACACTATATAAATATTAGCTGCTAAATGAAGTTAAGGGATAGCTGAGAACTCTTTTTTTTTTTAATGAAAAATGAAAATGTTTATTTTTCTGTACATTTCCAACGCTCTGGGATTTAGTTCACACAGGTGTGGATGCAGAGGGGGACGGTGGAGACAATCACCCTCCCCTGATAGTCACTGATATATTAATTTTTACAAAATAATCAGGATAAGTGACAAAAAAGACCCTTTTGTCATCACTGAGAGTAGCTACTTTGATTTAAACAGTAATAGTACATATAAATAAATAAATACAATCAGTGTAATAAGCACCGAACATAAATATTGTGTTGAAATTAACCCAGAAACATTGACAGCCGACGTGCCTTGGAATCGAACCCGGATCTCTCAGTTACAGTTTGGGTATACTCTTCATTGCCCCACAACAACACGGCCAATTTTCTTTGTAAAATTCTCCTAGCTCCTAATTACTGGTTACGAGGTCCAAGGAATCCACTACAGACGGGGATACATTTTTTTTTTATTAATAAGTTCCTTGCGTTGCTGTTCGTGTGTGTGTGTGTGTGTGTGCACTAGCCCTAACGCTTCTGACAAAACCATACCCATCAGCTTCACTATTGAATTGATTTAATGTGATCTATTATATATATATATATAATAAATTACAGCCATATTCAATCCACTAGTGGATGAGGCCTCTCCCCGAAGGGAGGAGTTGGTCTACTGCTTCCACACTGACCAGACGGGTTGGGAGAGGAGAACCGAAGCTCTCACTGTGATCGCCACTGTCTTTTATTCACAGCAGCTCCCCAATTGTACTCAAGATGCTGGGTCAACACCGAAATTTTTGAGCCCCACCGGGAATCGAACCCGGGAACGCTCGCATTGAAGTCGAGCGCGCTACCGACTAGGCTACGCAGGAGCTCATATATATATATATATATATATATATATATATATATATATATATG
>JAGDQP010003269.1:81266-95785 GCA_022664845.1 Lepisma saccharinum
TGCCATAGACCTCATAGTAGAATATGACGTCTATGGCAGAGCTACCTAGCGGATGGATTCAAAATCACGTGCTCTGAACAAAAACCCATTAGTTTTAGCTCAGACAGAAATGGGGAAGCATGATAAGTCTGATGTTACGGAGAATTCTTTCTAATTACGACAAATACAGAAAAAAAAAATATTTTCGCTAAGACCTTCCACTTAAGTTGATAAAGGATCAGCAGTTCCTTACTGTGGGCATGCCAACACATCTGCCTTGCATACGTGTATAATAATATTTAGTTTCTATCTCATAATTAATGTTCTTAGAATTGACGAAATTAACATGATTTTAAATAAAATTATTCATATTCCTAAAACTGAACAAAGTGACTTCTAACCAATATATTATAGGGAATAATACCACAATGCGTACAGTTACGACTTGATGAAGAAGTGAGGTAACAAAATTTTATTTCAGTTTAAGCTAATTTACGTTATTTAAGTTAATGGCCCATACTAATTTCTCTCGGAAGAATACGTGGCCCATTACTGGTACATTGCAGTCACATTTTTGCTTCTTTAAATTTATACATGAATCATAGTGCAGGAATATCAGGGTGAAAGTTAATTTCCTTTTTTACCTTATAACTTCTTTCAATAATATTGTTTATGTAGCCTTAAGAGGCCCATTATTGATACACTCACCCGTGTATTTTCAGCTCCTTTTCACTATAGTGTAAAACGGGGTAATTAGCACCAAATTAATTTGATATTGGTATAAAACTGCAACACATGTGTTAATCACATGTAAAAAATGCATCATACAACACCTCAGAGTGAAAAGTATGTTATGTTTTTGTATACTAATTAGAAAAATAATCAATATATAGACATTTAGAGGTGCTTATTACCCCGGCCCTGGGGCATTAAGCATACAATTGAAACGTACATGTGGTAACAAGCGCAATATCATTAGATTATGAAGGTTTTGTAATCCTTCACCAGTAACCTACACAGCAATGGTATTTGGGATGTTGCATAACCCAATAGAGAGAGAAAAAAGAATGCATACATAAGAACAAAATCTTTATATTAACGGTGTTTAGGCGTCACAGGTTCTGGCCAGAATAGAGAGTAGGAGAGGATGTTGAAAAGTAATTGGTGAGTGCCTAGTGTGTAGGTAACGTTCCGGTATTTGCCTGATGTGACAGGAAAAATCCCTTGAGAAACCTGTCAGTGTGTGTAGTCACTAGTACGGCATTCATTTCAATTCGTTTCTGTCTCGTATCCACCGTAGTCCTACTGGCCTCATTTTCTTCTCAAAATGGTTTTCCTTATGCTGTACAAAGGGTTTATCATGCCTTACTGTAGCATTGCTGATCACAGTCCTTTTAAATGGAGCATGACCAGTGTCAAGGAATCCACTTTGAAATTTAGAAAGAAAACCCATGCTACGCCTATCAGGATACAATTTTTTCCTCATCTGTATTATTATGTTCCTATGTGCACCTAATTTATTGGAATATATTCCATATTCATATTGTGATCACTACTTAATAATCAGGCAAGCATGTTCATATGCGATCCTTATAATCCTCTCTCGTTGTTACCAAAGCTTAGGTGTTGTGTAGCTCATGTAACTTACAGTAGGTTTTATAACTCACATTAATGTAAATTTCTCCTGTCTCCTTTTCATATTAACACTCTCAGCTTTCTTCAAAATTATTTCCAATTTGTACTGTATAACAAAAGAAAATAATAACCACCAGCGTAACAGACCGATAGGTCATGAACCTGCCCCAACGCCATCTGTCCGTGCTTGGTGGAACTGCTTCCACCTTGGTGACTGCAGCGTGGTCGGCGTTGCGTGTCACCTAGCCACGAACAGGCGTATTAGAGGCTTTCTAGACCGAGTGGCCGTCACATCTTTATTCACGTGACTCCCCAGTTTTCCTCACGACGCTGGGTGGACGTCGAGAAGTCGGATTCCATCCGGGACTTGAACCCGGGACCACGCGGACATGAGTCCAACGCTCTAACCACTATGGAGCCCCTAATTTGTACTTTAGCTGAAGAAATTTGTTGTACCCAATTTTTGTAACAACACGCACACCATATGCTCTTTTCCTTTCCAAACACTTTTCTTCTGTCCTTTAGAAACACCTATAAATCATGGCATGAACCTTCAGTTGCGTCAGGGGACTTAAGTCAATAGAATCCTGGTGCTTATTACCCGGTTTTGCCCTATGAAGAGTGGAAGTGTCAAATTAAAAATTTTACATAAGAAAGAGAAAACTGAATAGATATCATATCACATAACGTGTGTCTTTCAACATAATGTTATTTTCACCTGTTGTTTCTGATTGATTTGACACTTGGAACAAGGATGAGGACATGCGGGTGGTCGCATCGAACGTTCTTCTTCGAACATTATGGCACTTAGAACATTTGGCATTTCCAGTCTTAATATCGTAATCTTCCAGTCGTGATTCAACGAAACAAGGAAATAGATTATTTTATTTTAGGTTCTGGTCTACCCTAGGCATGACTGATTTCAGGGAAAAGGAAGGTAGATTAGTTTGAGTTAGAAATAGTAATTTCTGAATTTAGTATTTTTTTTTAGAAATAGGGTCAGTGCACCAGTTTCTGGCCACTTTCGGAAAATTCCGGCTTTGATGGTATGTAAATACGCAGAAAAGTTATAAAAAAGGAAAATATGGGGGTAAATACATAGTTTGGAGTTTTAAATCGTGTATTAACGCTGTATTAAAGAAAAAGAAAACATTTGTAACCTGGAAGAAAAATATATATGATCAGATAGCAAAAACACCAGTTCTCAGCCACGCGTTACCAGTCAGTGGCCGCTAAGTTCAGTATCCGACCACACTTGTGAATTCTAAACATAAATAAAGGAAAATAAAATGTAAAAAAAGAAAGAAAGAACAGAAAATAACCTAAAGATCCCACGTTCTACGCTTGTAAAACGTAAGAAAGAGTTTGTTAATTAGTGATCTAACAACAAAGGAGACATCACTCGTAAATTTTGTCACAAGAAAGAAAAACACTTGCAGTGGGGTAAAACAAAATTGTCTTAAGTTGCTTACTGAAGGTAACTCTATTTATAGAGAATATGATTTGAATCTGTAGTTGGAAGAAGGAAATAAACGCCAAATATGAAAAAGTCCTGTTTTTGGGTGAAACGTTGCTTATTGAATAGATACACAACGCTAGTTCGAAGTAAGAAATTGTTTATCCAATAACACAATTTCTTTCTTGCCTCTCACATTGTGAATCTATTCATTAAAAGACTTGACTTCCGCCGTTTTGGCGTTTATTTCCTTCTTCCAGCTCCCGATTCCTTTAATTCTTAAAAAATAGGAACCCATTCTCTAATCTACACATTTTCGGAGGATTAGTGGTCAGATTTACTGCCTTGTTAACATGGGGTTCCGGGTTCGATGCCCGGATGAGGGTTCGCAGCCCACGTTAAACTGTAGGTCCCGTCCTTATATTATCTTCATCCGATGGATGGCAGTGGCAAACCACCATTGGTTCACCTGCCCAGGGACCTTCGGAGCAAGACCTGCCTTCGGGCAGAACACCCATGACGAGTTCCGATTTCGGGGGGTTCCGGGTTCGATTCCTGGATGAGGTGACAAAGGGTTCGGAGCCCACGTTAAACTGTAAGTCCCGTCCGTATGATATCTTCATCCGATGGATGGCAGTGGCAAACCACCATTGGTTCACCTGCCCAGGGACCTTCAGAGCAAGACCTGCTTTTGGGCGGAACACCCATTACTAGCTTCTGATAAGAAAAAAAAAATGTAAAGTTTGAAGAATGGTTGAAAGTTGAAAACTGGTCATCTTTCAACCCATTCTACGGTACTTTTCCGGTGGCCGGAATCTGGTGCCATACATAATTAACATTAATTCCAGTTCACAGCCGTAATGGCCATGTACTAACTTCATGTCAAACTCTTGTACCAATAATCCAGCCACGCAATTTAACTGTCACAGTATTCAAGAAACATATTTCACTTTGTTTCTAAGTACTATGATCACTAATGTTTCCTCTTTCGACACGAGCACCTGCATGTTAATTATACAAGCGTCGTCGATGCTAAATGCACTTCCTCTTTCTACTAACGATGTCGACAATGGATATTGAGTTGGGGGACACTAAAAGGCTGATTTTGAATACCGGTACTTGCGTGCAGTTCCATATTGTTTTTAAGAATTGAACTCTGTCTCGATATCCTGTTTAAGGTCTTAGACTTTCAGGCATCTTTGCTACGGTGGCTCAGTGTTAGAGCGCTCGCCTCTCGTGCTTGGGGTCCTCGGTTTGATCCCAGCTCATGCCATGTGGGCTTTCTGGTGAACAAAAACCGTGTGCGTGGGTTGTCTCGGGGTTCTTCCGTTTCCTTCCACTTGGCACCAATTCATCCCATCATCATCCATTCGGCCTGAGTCAAAAGTTGCTCGGGTCACCTTTAGTTCAAAGAGGGTGTCACGTTATCACGACTGCCCATCGCCGCTTTATCTTTCTTCCGAAACTGGAGTCTGCTAATTTTAATTCAGTTAATAGATACCTAATAGCCGTAACGTTACTAGATTAAGACTGAAATTTGTGACCTCTGGTTACCATCCGACATCTCTTTCACCAGGAGTGAGCGCGTCAAAGACCAGACTCGGCAGGAGGTAGGTAGGCACTGTATAGAAAGAAAACAGGTGTACACCCTTATTCAGAGAAAATGGTCGATGGATTTTTTCGACAAGTGGCGAAACCTAACAACACAGAACTATATGTATGGCAAACATAACATATGGAACAATTATTTTAACTATGTATATACAGGATGTATCATAAGTCACTATGTATCTAAATTAATAGGGCGAGCTTGATGCAAATATTTCAGATTTAGGTTCACAGACCGCCATCTGAATTTTAGGTTTCAGCTGCAAATGCTGTTGAAGCCTTATGCGCCCGCTCGGCCCGTCTGTCGACGACTTTCAACTCAGGAACAACTAGGGCGATGGTTGAGGTGTCGTTGGAAAGATCTGCTTGAGACTAGCTCATAGATGATACATATTGCAGGGGCAGTGCCAGAGATCCGGGGTGGGGGGGAGAGTTTACATCTTTGAAAGTACTGGGACTAGAAAGGTGGTTGAAGTGTCGTTGGATAGGTCTCGTCACAATGTTTCTAATGGAACATTGATCATATAAATAGGATGCTCGCTGTTGAAGCCTGGCGGTAGCTTATATGCACAGTCCGTAAGTCAGTCTGTCGTTTTCTGAACCTAAATCTGATTTTTTTCGTGATTCCCCCATTTCCCGAAATAGATAGTGCCTTTTGATACACTCTGTATAATACTGGTACGGTGGTGCCATATTGTGCAGTTTCTCGGACTTAGAAAGTGTCTCCATAAGCCATTTGCTGTGAATCCGGGTGTACATTACTGATTTGAAGCGAGAGAGAGACAGCAAGGTCGGAAGTGTAATT
Organism: Lepisma saccharinum; assembly: GCA_022664845.1. Lineage (NCBI taxonomy): Eukaryota > Metazoa > Arthropoda > Insecta > Zygentoma > Lepismatidae > Lepisma > Lepisma saccharinum. The sequence continues at coordinate 86,750 of JAGDQP010003269.1, forward strand.
TCATTTTAACATGGAATGGAAATGATATACCACTGCACACTATATTTCTTTCGTAAGCACGAGGTTTACCATATTATGTAATTAATTTATGTTCTCTTTGTCCTTTAACACGTGCGTAACATACATCTTAACTGCAGGTATTCTTCTCTTGTAAAAATCAGTCCTTGGCCTTTACCTAAGCATCTTCCGTACTGGTGAAAAACAATTACAAAATTAAATAATTTTCTCTCGTCACATTCGCGTGAGTCTGAACGACTAATTTCATGGTTAGAATGAGGAAAATTTTCTTTTAATACGGCCTGTTATAATTGTTTTTGTGGGATATCTCGGAAGACTGGGTTACTAATAGACTGTCATCTTATGTGTGAGTAGTTACGTACAATATTCTTAATCCTTTATTATTGTGAATATTCGTTAGTAATTTTCTTTCGCAATCGTGTTTCCCGGTATGTAATACTGTTAAAGAATCAACTTAGCCCGTCACCTCTGAAGGATGACCTACCTCGGCGATCACTCCGGGGGCAGAGATAGAAAGTAACTGAGAAAATATGGCATCCCGGTATTCGCTTGGTGAAATAGGCCATCCGTGGAAAACCCCAGTCAGGATGGTCGGTAATGGGGCTCGAACCCGCGTGCCTGCCCGTTCCCAATGCGAAGTTTTCTATATTTATTTATTTATTTACATAAGGAAGGTTTTGGGAAGCAATCGGCTCTGACCTTATTGAAGATCCCATCCCATTATTTGTCTGGTGCGACCGAGAGAAGCCAAGGAAACGTACTCTATTGCACTAAATATGACATTTTTAATGCATGGATAAGGACAGTTATAAAAAATTCATACCTTGGACATATAAATCCTTGTTCCCATATACCTTATTGTTGAATGAATTATTTCCGTTATCAAGTGAACGACAAGGTTAATAACTCCAAGATACATATTTTTTGTATGGTACTAGCTATTATTCTAAGTTATTTGTCTACGTACTAAATTAACTTATGCTTTTATTTTCAGTACGATAATGGACTTACTTACACTGATTGGACTACTGACAATAATTTACGTGCTTGTGTACATCGTAACACTCTCGCTAACCGACTGTGATCTTGGACTTGCCTGGGCTGAGAAGTTTGGAAAACCATTAAGTAAGTAATCGAAAGGAAACTATTAAAATATAAGGAATTAGAAATAATCTTTGTAGTAAAGTGAGAACAGATATTATTTATTTTAATGATGCTGTGATCTAAACCCATCACATGTGTACGTAATGCTATCCCTCATCGAGCACTCTTCCGGAAGAATGGAAAGGAAAGATAACGTGACCTTTTTCGATATGTCATACCAGCATTCACCTGATGAAAGCGAGGAGAAACCCCTGTCAGTATGTTCGGTAGCGGGAGCCTGCGTGGCTCACCTGTACCCTATCCGAAGTCCATACCAGAATACGGAAGAGTGATTACCCAAGGCTGGGTGATTTTTGAATTTATAGTCTTATGTGTAAGAGAGATCTCCTGTAAATTACCTTTGAATATATCTAGCTGTTTTGTCTAGGATTCCCTCAGTGTTTGAGTGGCGAGTGATATCTTCTTTCATTTGGAAAAAAGAGTAACGACTGGCCATGTTTACTTTATGGGTAGTCGTGAACTAGTTCATAGTTTTGAACTTTCTTGAGAAGTTTGAACAGTGTTATGTAATATATATACTCTCCCAACCCGTCTGTTCAGCGTGGGAGCAGTAGACTTAATCTCCTACCTCCGGGAAGGGGCTTCATCCAGTTACATTATAAGAATACTAGGACAGGCATACACGAACTTCACAAACACAATAGAAAAGCGGCAACGTTTCGTAAAAGCGTTTTCACATGGTAGGAGAGAAAATGGACAGAGCGGACTGGTACGGGACTTGTGCTAAGGAGACGCCATGTTGTCTTATATATATAAATCTTCAGTCTTAGGGTATGATGCTTGAAAATAGCGAACTTTGATTATAATAAACAATTATTACTATTTTGTAATGTTAAATCTGCGTTAGTACAATATCGGAATTTCAACGCGAAAGTACATGTCAAGAGTTCAAGGAGGTACAGTTTGATTGCTATGGCCTTTGTGAACCACATGTAAAAAAAAAAAAAAAAAAAAAAAAATCATCATATTTCAGTAACTAGCACCCAAGTTATGTAGAGTGTAACAGCAGTTGTCATTAAAGAAATATGTTGTTTAAGGAATGTAGCCATAATTTAATGATACATTGGTGGAAACGCATAATTATGGCTTAGAAATTTGTCTTACACATTGTTTTAACAACGAAGAAAATAGTATCTTCGTGTGAACCAGATTGGAAAATTCTTGCTGCTGTTACGTAACAGAGGACGAGCAGGATTAAATATCGTTCTGGATGCATTATAAGAGCGTAGTTGCTTCAAGATGAATTGGGTAGGTTTGGAAGTGCTCTCGCTCCATCTTCAGGCCATGGTCGAGATGTACTTATTATTATTATTTTTATGAGATTATGTTGTATGTGACTTATTGCAAATACTACCACCAGCTAATTTACTGAGGTACTCTTTTCTTAGGTTTCCACTTACTTATTCGAGATTACATACAATATTTTATAATCCTTATACTCGAACAGGAATTTGTTGTAAGTATGTAAGTAAGCCTAAATACATTTTATTTACACATGGTAGAAATTCGACACCAGTTCTTCGAATATAGCCGCAGCGGCTCAGACTTTTTTTTTTTAACAAGTCTAGTGTGTAGAAACAGTGACAGCGGAGTAATTTAAAACTAGCGAGTTTTACAAGTGGACTGAAGTGTTGCTCTTAAGAAATAATGCACTTCTTTCCACATACTTACATTGACATATTTATTAAACTTGATAAAGAATATCTCACAAGAAGCTACAGACATCCTTAAATTACATTTCTGCGGCGGTCTGAAGACGGAGCGAGAGCGGTTCCGAAAGGCCTAGCCAATTCATATTAAAGCAACTTCTTAAGAGGATGACATTAAAAACCATACTTTAAGGTGAGTCCTAATAGTTTATGTTAAATTCAGTTGAATTTGAGTTGATTTGATTTATTGTGTTTAGGTAGCTTTAACTTAGTCGGGTAATTGCTAAAATAAACATACTTTGTTTATTTCCAAGAAAAAAAAAACTTATAAATTAATAATACATGGGGGAAAATGCATTTATGTCAGTAAAGTAACTGGTCATTCTCCATCAAGAAGAATATGCAGTAAAATGTGTTTCGGAGTATTACATATACATGAATTCCTCATTTTTAACTCTTATTATTAACAGGAGTATTGGTTAGTTTAAATGCAGAAAGATAAATTGTATTTCCTAAATTTTGGATCTGTTAGATCTCAACTAATTTTTTCGTTGAAACTGTTAAGAATCATACATTTAGGTTGTACTGTTTGTTTGCTTGTTTGTTACTGCACAATTTTCTCAACCACCTTCTAATAGGGAATATTCTACTTTATTTTCTTGTTTGAAATCTCTGGAAAACATACATTTTAGTTTGTTCATAAATAATGTTTTTTCATGTTCTCTGATGACTTAAAGAAATGATATGCGCTTGGTATGTTTCTTTTAATTGATAAAGATTTCTTGTTCGTTTGCAAGAAGAAAATTATGGAAATTAATGACCTGGAAAAAAAAAAAAAAAAAAAACTGGAATTTGAAAATCAACATCCAGTAGACACCCTGTTATAGCAATGACCAACTTGAAAAATGGTGCAGTTCCGCACAGTCTACATTATACACAAAATAAAAAAGACGCAATGATATTAACAGGGTTCCCACTCACCTGGATAACCTGGAATAGTCAGAGAATCCAACTTAGCACTAAAAAGTCAGGGAATTTCACTAAAATGTCTGAAAACCTGGAAAAGTTAGGAAATTTAATAGCTTATTGTTTGAAGTTGCAGGCATTTAATGTTAGATCGTTTTTGAAATTACTTGGAGGCTAATGGGTCTACCATGAAGCAATTTAAGAAAATAATACAGTGACATATTTTGATGTATCTTTATTTTCCCATGGAATTATGATATATATATATATATATATATATATATACAAAATGGGGTACCTGGAAAAGTCAGGGAATTTGATCTTGGTAAATGAGTGGGAATCCTGTATTAAGTATGTTAGGAAACCCAAAATTCCACTAGTAACGCAACAATTTAAAAGAAAAAGAAGTTTTAACAAATATTTCTTCTTTAACAACCTCCAGAAACAGCTCAATTTAGGGTATTTTACACTGGATATTCTTAACACTAAGAAAGAGGAGAGTGATTTGGAAGTAATTGGCCCTGGCCTGATTCAAGATACCATCCCAGCATTTGCCTGGTGTGACCGAGTGGAAACTAGGGAAACCCTCAGCCAGGGTGGCTACCACCAGGAATTCAACCCAGAACTGCCGCTTACAGGACGAGCACTCTTTCTAATTGATCAGAAAATTTGACGAGGTTATCAGCATTGAGCACACCAAAAAGACTAGAAAAATAATGTACAGCTCAAAGCTAGAAGAATATGAAGTTAGCTGTGGCAAAAGGTATATAGGCATGACCAAACGTTTTCTAGCAATAAGAAAATAGCGAACTCGAAAGGGACGCCAACACAGGCAATTCAGTATTTGGACTTTCCAAACATTTGCAGACAGAGCAACATCAAATAGACTCAGCCAGAATAATTCAAAATTCAAAAAAGTAACATCGACCGAACTGTCATGCAGGCGTGCTTCATAATTTTAAAAAATCCAGAATTAAGTGCAGACGAAAGAAACCTACACAAAACTTGGGTCTTCTTTCATTCGGGAAAAACAATGGGGAGAAGCAAACACTTTTCATATCTTCACTTACGACACATAATTGACTTTAAAACCACGAGGGTAAGTCAATATATAAAAGTCGCAAAATGAAATGTGTTCAAATTACTGCAATGTGAAATTGTGTTGTGAATATGAGTCGTTTCACTGATCATTGGGGCAAGTGTCGGTGTAGGTGAAAGCACCACCGTGTATCGTATACGGCGCAAGTAGTTACGCTTTCGTGCGGCGGTGAGTAATTCGACTGCCAGGTGGGTAAGATGGTCAGTCTTCCCCAGGGTCACACTATCACGCAACCACGTATTGCAGAACCCTAACGAAGTTACGGTCAGCCATTCGCAGTAAACGCCCAGTAAACACTGCGAATCCCATAGTGGATCACATACGGTCCCTAGGCTGGGAGCGACTGGAACATCCACCATACAATGCGGATTTGGCACCATCCGACTTTCACCTCTTCGGCCTACTGAAAATTCACCTGGGTGGTCACTGGTTCCAGGATATCGAGGAGGTCCGTCGGGAGGTTGCCAGCTAGCTAAAGACTTCTTCGCTGCTGGCTCAGTGTATTCCAAAGTTATTCGGACAAGAAATTGTCCTACTGGGTACAAACACTTTGCGCTGAAACTTCAGCGCAACTGAAGACTATGCTTTAGATATATGTACACTAAAACCTCACTTATCGAAACTCCGGTTTATCCGGAACGATTGTCGGAAAAAAATCCTTGCTAATTCAAAATACCTGTACATCGTATACAAGTGAGTGCGTCTAATTAATTCTGTGCAGTACAAATGTGCTGTGTTATATAGTATTTGACCCGAATTTATTAAAATAAGTTTAATCTTTTGTCAAATAAATCATTTTGTTAGTATATTTCTGTATTTGTAGCCGCTTATAACTTGAAAAAGTAGTAAATCCGGTTTATCCGAAACGGGTACGGTCCAATCAAGTCCGAGTAAACGAGGTTTTACTGTACTATTCATTTTAATATATTTAGGCTTACCAAGATAAAAAGAAACTATTGGGTAGGGAGAATGTGGGGATTGTAAAATTTTGATGTACAGAAAAGAGAGAGAGATTGAGAGAGCGGAAGGCATGTAATTACTTTCCCTTAACAATGCCAGTCGCAAAGAACTTGTGGGTATAGAATGTAAATATGTTTTGCTCTTAGAGATAATCAAAGCAGCAATGAAATCAAATATTCTTCTTCTTTTCTGTTTTTAAAATAGGTTCTTTGAAAGGCAAAGTGGTTTGGATAACAGGCGCTTCCAGCGGAATCGGGGAGTTTCTTGCATATGAATTGGCGAAAAATGGTGCAAAGTTGGTTCTATCCGCTCGAAGAGAAGAAGAACTGGACCGAGTGAAGAAAAAGTGCAAAGGTGAGTAATTTCTTTCTTTTACACTACTTTACTTGAAAGTGAATAGGGCCGTGGTGGCTCAGTGGAAGAAGGCTCACCCTGGTGCGTGGTGTCCTCTGTTCGTTCCATGTGAGCTTTGTGGTGGATAAACGCCATGTGTGAGAGTTTTATCGGGGTTCTCCCATTTCCTCCCACTTTCTTCAATCCACTAATTCTTCCATCATCATTCAAAGCTTCCTAAAGGCATTCAGTAAAATACAGATTCACATTAAGAGGGAATAGTTTAATGTTCGAATAAGCAATTTATTTCTAATTAATTCATTCGTTCAGAAGTTTGAATTGTGTATCACTTCCAAAAACCGGTATCCCGGAAGGTTCCGCAATTAAGAAATAACTTACCTAGCTTTCAGTAGGACAGTGTATCAAGTGATATTCTGGGTAATGGAATATCAATTGTTTGGATGACGTATGTGAACATTCCACTATAGTTTCTGTTACTCAGATACGGAGATTTGCAGATTAATACCTTTCCAGAATTGAAAATTATTATGCTAATGTGAAAAATAGACCACTTGTTTTCGTTTAGGTACTGTTAGTGTGTAAACTAGTGTGTTAATGGACTGTTGCGCATACGAGCATGATTATTTTTAATATAAACACAGCTCTTATTTTTGTGTACCACATGTTAACCTTGATATAGTTTTATTTTCCCTTGACAGTTGATACACGTGTTTTTCTTTGAAAGTTGGGCCAGTTATTCATTCATTTGTGTATTATTATAATACATAAGGACGCTGTCAGTGACATAATTACTTACGTGTACCCCTCCAATTATTCCGTGTTGTAAAAATATCAACACTGACATTTCGGGTACAACTGTATCCATTGTCGAAACAAGACAGTTGTATCCAAAACGTCAATCAGCATTGATATAACAGTGTGAATATTTGTTCAACACGGAATAATTAGAGGTTTACACGTAAGTCATAATTATTCCATAGACTGATTCCATTTCAAATCGTCCAGGCAAGAGTAAAATAGTCCCAATCATGGTCTCAGATTCCTTTCATATTTTTTACACGGGATCTACGTGCAAAATTATTAGACACATATTTTTTCTTTTAACCCCGAAAAAAATTTTCTTCAATTTATAGCCTTTAGTTCGAGAAAGCAAAAATTATGTCAAGTTTAAAAGTTTATTATGGAGAAACTAATGTACTTAGTAGCATACGCTGAATGGTATGAAGAAAACAAAGTAGTATGCTTCAGTGGAGGGTAAAATTCCCCCTGGTGCTCCAATAGGATTCGCGCATTTAACTCGCAATGTTGCCAACTTTTGAGGGTTTTTTTTCGGTACCCATGGGTCGTACGACCATTTGCTTCCACCATCATAAGCACCTCTATAAAGTGTGTTAAAACTGTAGAGGGATTGCGTTTTTGATCATTTTGTCTCAAGTTACAGCGTCATGAAAAGTTGAAAAATTCATTATGTCGCCATGTTTGGACGCCATTTTTCTAAAAAAAAAAACATCTTTTAAAAATCTGAATTTTTTACTAGTATTCAAGAAGTGCCTGAACATTAATATCCTTTTTACCGTTTGTGCGGTCGCATCGCAATTAATTACTGAAATTTCGATTTTTGTACTCGTGACACTGATTTTTTGGTGGTTAGAAATGGACACTTCATTGTTATATGTTTTGTTTACCATTGCTAACTTACACAAAATGTACAAAATAGCATATACTCAGTGCATCCATTTCTCATTAGAGATATAATACTTCAGATAGCCTCCCCATTGGCTGGAACAATCAGCATTAATAAAGAATGGAAGATTATTGTTGACAAACACAGAGATATGTATGTTAATTAAGGTGTTAGTTTGCTTCATGTTGATTCTCTTTTGTTAACATGGGATGTTTTATGGCGTCTCTGATTGACTGATTGTTCCAGCCAATGGGGAGGCTGCTTGATCGGGCGTCTCTGATTGGTTGCTTGCTTCGGCCAATAAGGGAGCAGGTAGATTATTGGGCATGTATTTATATGTGTGTAATTTTTTGTACAGACTCAGTGTATGTCAGATGAGGATCTTTGCTAGAAGGTAGAAACGTTACATGTATTTTATTTTTTACGTCCAAATCTTGTACGGGAGAAAGAAAGTCAATGTTGAAATCTCCTATAACAATTAAGTTATCAACTTCGGCATAAAACTCTGCCAAGAATTCCTAAAGTAGATTGAATTGTGTATAAGGTACACGCTTCGGTCTATAGATAGCACAAATCACCAATCTACGTTGCTTAATCTCGACAATAATATTCAATTTCACATTCACATTGGCTTATCCAGTTTTGACCTCGAGGTAGCCGAGATATTAGAGCGCTCGCTTTCTGTGCGCGTGGTCACAGGTTCAAATCCCACAGGGGTCAGTTGAACGCAGTGGTTTGGAGCCCACTTTACCAAGAACTGTAGGTCCCGTTCTTAGAAGCTCACCAGCTCGTTTAGGGCATTTAATAACAGTTCATTCATTCACTCGCTTATCCAGTTTAACCGCTGTTCATTTAATGCCGTACGATAATATACACACACTTCTCCCCCACGAGTGGCTCTGTCTGCTCTTATTGAGCAATACCCCGGAATTCTTAACATGCATTCAGGTATTTCAGAGCTAAGCCAACTCTTGGTAATTATTACATGTCATACTTCTCTTCATAAACTATAGTTCTGAATTCCTCAAACTTAAGGCATAATTCTTCTCACAGGGTTGCCACTCATTTCCGAAGATCAAATTCCCTGACTTTTCCAGGTACCCCATTTTGTGTATATATATATATATATATATATATATATA
>JAGDQP010003270.1:0-16785 GCA_022664845.1 Lepisma saccharinum
GCACTAGTACAGTCTGTATCATGTATTGTGTATGCTCAGTTTGATTCGATTATAGAAATTGATAAAAATAGAAACGTATATACCGATGGTACATTTTAATTTCAATCTCATTCAGTCACGATGCTGGTTCTAGTACACTTCTCTGCTCTCACACGTGGTGAAAATGACGAGGACGAACACGAAAGGTTAGTCTTGAAAGAACTTATTATCAATCCTGACTTGGATTGTTCACAAAGTTGGATTTTTAAACCTCCTCTCCCCTACTCCCAGTTGACAACAGCCTTGCGATTACATAACGATTACCTGTCTCAGCATCTCTACGGTCTCCACTGGAACGATGGTGATACCCCCTACAGTGAAGTTAAAAGTGTGATTACCAAATACACTCAGCACAGTAGTGTAGTGTACACTTTCGGGAAAACAAGACAATTTTTTCTGGAGTCTATTCTTGGTAAAAGTGTAATCAACCTAGAAGAAGAATTAAAGTGTCCTCACTTTTCTCAATTGGCATATCCCTCAAGACAGTGTCTTCATTATTTGCATCGATTCTCCTATTTCCGATGTGCAGTGAAAGAAGGATGGACTTATGCAAATTATATTAAATTTTATGAGCTTGGCTTATCAGTGTTAAATCAAAATAAGTGTGTATACATACCAAGTCCTATAACAAACAATGTGGACGGACCAACTGATGAAAGTGATTTTACGTGATTGTTTATCTGCAAGTGTACTGACTGGCATTTATGCCATTAATACATTACCTGTTCGTGTACAGTTTCCAGCAGCACTTATAGTTAATTTAAGTTCTTCCTCAAGTGGAGGAAGTCATTGGACTGCAATTTATATTAATGAAAATGCAAGGGGTTTTTATTTTGATACCTTTGCAAGACCACCTCCTAAGCAAATTGTAACGTTCTTAAAACGAAATTGTAAATTGTATCAATATAATAAAATTCAGGTTCAAGATAATACATCCACCCTTTGTGGATTATTTTGTATAGTCTTTATTTACTTTAGTGTAAGGAGGGTTAATATCATACCAGAATTCAATACTGTTCATTTGAAAAAAAATGATCAAATTGTAGTAAAATATGTTAAACAAATCATAAAACAAAAAAACAAGCTACGTTGTACATAGAATTGTATACTACTCTTCTTCATTTTAAAGAAAAATAAATATGTTTATATAATTTAAACCTTTTTGTTATCATTTATCCTGATTTCAAATGAAAAAACAAATTCATAGAGTATTCATTCTTTATTATTTAAGAGTAAGTAAAGTGTTTTATAAAAACAACTTGCACATGCTTCTTACATCTGCATGGCTGATAAGGTATTTACAAGATTTTTTGGTTTCTCATGTTTCATCCAATACTGTATTTGCAAACAGTTTCTTAATGCACAGGCATTCACCTCCACAGGGTCATGAAAAGTACACTTAGACATACCAATGTTCAAATTTAATGTTTTCAGGGCAGGACATTCCTTTTCACTTACATCATTCACAGTTTGTAAGTGAAATAGTTTTTTAATCCACTGTGCTTTTTCAAGACCTTTACAAAAGAATGTACCTTCACTTGAACACAATTGAAAAATTATTCTACGAAGATGTGAAACGCTGTATCCATTTGATGTGTGCCATTGTAAATCGTGAAAGTTTTCTGTTAACCATTGCACTTGTTTTTGATATCCTAGTCCTACTTCCGTAATTTCACATGGAAGTTTTTCTAAACAGTGGAATAAAAGACTAGCATCACACGCTACAATACAGAATTCCCTCATAATAAACTCATGTGTAGAGATTTTAAATCCTTGCACATCAATAATGTACTGTTCTGAAGACACACTTACAGACTTTTCTACAGAAAATTGTTCATGAATCACATCAGGTATGAGTTGAGCAATGAATTCACTATTATGAACTAATTCTCTACAAGTTTTGAAAAAATTATTCATGGAAATACTTACATGACCCTGTCGTTTGAAAATTTCATAGTACTCCACAAACGTTTCATGGTGATTTACTTGATTCAAGAAATGTTTTGAAAGTACTTTGCCTGTATTCCACACATATATACAGTTATTATGAAGAATCTTTAACTTACACCCACTACAAGTAATTGGGTTGTCCTTTAAATATGTACGAAAAGTTTGTAATACACACGAGTCCACAACAAAAATCCCACCACAAAATACACAATAGTCTGACATTTTTTCACTTGTTCCTTTTAGACTACTTTAGAGTCTCACTCGATCTTTTCCTTTACGATCCTTGTCATGTAACAAATCAATTACACCTTGCATATGAACTTTTACCACCTTCCAAAGTCCATATTTCATATTTCGCATAATTGTTTCATCATCACCAACATTACTCAGTTCAGGATGATCTTGCTTATAAATAACATACAGTTCTTTCTCTGTTAAAGGTTTTAAGATCAGTCTCCACACACATTTACGAAAATGTTTTTCAATTTCTTCACCTGTTACTAGTTCATTTGGCTTGATATAGCCTAAACACGCATGCCCAGTTTGGTTATTTTCCTCATTAAAACACCCTTCACAGATCGAAGCACTTTTAGGATTCCACTGTTGTAAGACTAGACGAATACACTTCTCATGTACCCACTTGTTCTTGCATCCACACTTGGCACTTTTCACAACTACTCGAGTCCCTCCTACTGGTTTCGCTACTGCTGCTACTGTTGCTGCTGCTTTTTCTGCTGATCCTAGTAGTGGTGGAGCTATTCCTGCCGCTGCTGCTGCCCTTGATAGTAATGATGATGACTGCTTCACTCCAGCATTATCATAACACAAGCGCTTCTTTACAGGATATTCAACTCCCTCCAACACACGCTGCTTTGTCTTTGTATTCTTCTTCTTCTTTGGAGCTAATGATGAATATACCACACTAATATTTTCATCCTCTGTCTTTGTCTTTGGCACTAACGAAGAATAGACTTCCTTAATATCGTCGTCGTCATCATCCTCCTCTTTATTAAATGAAAAAGAAGATAATAATGATGGTTCACTCTTCACTTTAGACTTTAACAAACTATATATGGTACGGTTTTTATCTTCTTCTTCATAACTACTATCCAATAATTCCAATGTATCGTCAAGTTCCTCCACATCATCTACTCCCAACTTAACAGGACGTGCTACACCTTGCTGCTGCTCTGCCATGACTGAAGCTTCCCTCTCTTTATAATGATACATAGAACACTACTGCCCTCTATATATATAATCAAAAACTTTCACCCACGCCATGACGTCAGGTAACAAGTAATTTCCTACATCGTGTCAATGACCTTCTGACGTCAATAGACAACTGCTCGCTTGTACCCACGCCGTGACGTCAAACATCTTGTACTATCCTGCCTCCCGGACAATGACCTCGTGACGTCAAAAATCACGTTCTGACATGCTCCAGCACTACAATCTGAACATGATAACGTTGCACTCAGCATTTGTCAACATCACAGGTCAATGACCTCTGTCACGTGATGGAGATTTCCAAACCCTATCTTGGATTACGTCATCACTTTTTTCCCACTCAAAATTCATTCGTAGTCTTGTACGAACGTCCACACCACGTCATGGGGTCAACTACCTACCACAGGGGTCAACAACCTACCACGTCAATTGAACTACGTGGTCCACGCCCCTGGAAGGCAGGCAACCCGCAATTTTCTAACGAGTACGACCGTCTTCTACTTCAGCCTCCTCAATCGAGCATAGACAGTTATTAAAATCGTGTTGCACCATCGAGTACATATCGTAACGGTGGATATTTTTTCGTTCGCGAACTTTATATTCTGAACCGCTAGAAAGACATAGTTCTTATTAAGGAATCTATTTCAGAAATGTTTGACCGAGTTCACCGTTAGTAGAAAGTGTATTTACCTTGTCAAAAGCCAGTTTGACCATTCTACCGGACTTGTATCGCTCCCAAGTCGATTCCGGTCTTCTCAGTCTCGAGTACCTGAAGAGAGCTCGTTTTTATAACTTCCTATGTTACACGTTAATACTCTAATATCTATCATGATCCCTTTCTTGGGGCCCATAATCCTATTGTTGGAGCTCTGTGAAGTAGTCCATGCCCAGATAATCGAATGGGGCCAAGTTCATCTCCCGAATATTTTATTAAAGAAGAATCCACATAATAAGCCCTAGGATGGTCCTTAAAATTGTCGGAACGGTTTTTAAACTTAGGTCCTGGTTAAACTTCCCCGACCATTCCACGGAAAATGTGATGTCGAGTATAGGGCTATTAGATTTCCGAATTTTGGCAAAGAACATCAATTTTACTCGAAGAAGAAAAATCGATATATTAAAAGGAAAGAATTTGGACATTACATAGTTAATACAAGGAAATTGTTTGAAAATCGAATAATGTTAATATAGAAAAATCGTTGGAAGCTGGATATCGTTCATATGGAAGAATCGTGGCATATTGAAAAATCTTCTAACATCGAATGTACCAAAAACAATGGAATTTGAATTTGGTTCATATCAAAAACTTGCTGAAAAAGGAGCAATGATCATATCGGAATCATATGTGATTTCAACATTCTATACACAAGCTTCTTATTTTACTCGGCATGGATATATAGATACGAAAAATATCCCTTTATAGATCAAGAAATTGAAAACTCCACTACCGTAGTCGAGGGTTATCATCCCTGCGGCATACGGCGACTTAGACTATAGACACTTATATTAATGAAAATTACATACAATGTAAATAAACGCTGCTATTTCTTCATCGGAATCCATACTTGTAATGCCCTGAAGCGAAATACTTTGGAACTGATTAATTAGAAAACAAATTCCAGCTGTTGCTGCTTCTGATCATGATCTATGACCAAGTAAAGGTAAGGAAAGAAAGACAATTGAAAGAAGTTTACTATTACCTTCCATCTGATAAAGATAATGCGATATTAACATTTTAGGGCAGGAGGTATAGTTTTAGGTGGATAGTAAACCACGTTTGGTCCAACCAGCAATAGAGTCCGAAATCCATTACATAGTCATCTCCTATTTTTCTCGGTAAATAGTATTTAAATAAATGGAATTACTTAGATCTTGAAAAAAAAAACATATCTTGAAAAAAAAAACAGGCGAAAGAATAAAATTTAGAGAAATATATAATTAACCAATTTCTTTCATTTTAAGTTTAATTTTTCTTCTCACGGTAATCTTTTTTTTTTTTCAGGAAAAACACTTTTATTTTTTTCTCTTCTGTCAACACCTGTTCTTTATCGTTTTCTTTCTTTCCGTTGTTCAATCTTCGTGTTTTTGTCTGTAAAGTCGTGCATTAGTAATTTGAGAAAGTACGTAGAGAAAAAGATGGAGAACAAGAGAGAAAGGAAGAGAGATAGAAAGGGGGAAGCAAGTGAAGTAAGTAGTCCAGTAAAGATGCAGAAATACAGAGAGGAAAAGAGAGAGTTGGGAAATCCAAAGGTTTCTCTCCGCTTCCGTTGAAGACCCTCATAATAGCCTTCCAAGTGATGTGTCTATTGCCATCTGCTCCGAGTGTTAATTACTTCATTTCTAATTATCCAACGATCCTCCCTTAGGGGGGAACTTTGTAAACCCCCTCCCCTCCTTGCTTCTCTATCTCTTCTTCCGCAATCTCTACGCTTACCACCTCACCCCGACGACGACTCACCAATCCTCCCCAAAGCAACAGATCTCGTACACAGAATGATCTTCCTTCCACTGACTGTATTTGCCGCTACTTTGCAACGAGAGAAGAGAAAGGCGGGATATGAATCTTTGAGGACTGTTGTTGGATTCTTACATATACTTTCATGTAGACACACACACACGTATAAGAGAGAGTGAAAAACACAGAAAAAGGAGACGGAATCAGAAAACCGAAAATTTTTACATGCTTGGTTTCACCACAAGATTTTTTTAATTTGAAAACAAAAGAAAAAGAAAAATGCAAAGAGAAAGAAAGTGGAGAGATATAGAGGAGAAATGTTATATGTTGAAAGGATGAGGAGGAGAGAGAACGGACAAAATGAAGGCAAGAAGAAATATTTGGAAGCCGATTGAGAAGTACACAGACACTTCTTTCCAGAAATTTTTCGCCCTCTTTTACTCTCTCTCATTTTGAACTGCCACCGTACGCTTTCTAACTTCCCCTGAGGGTGTTCCTAAGCTATTAAAACTTCGTACAAAGCTTTTGAAGACTTACTGTGAATTTCGTATTTTTTTCCACTTCCCCCTCCTCCCAGTTACTTCTCCTAGGTCCTCTTTCATTCTTTCCTTCTGAAAGTAATGAAGAAAAATCTTTTACGAGTCTTCTTCCTCCCCCCCCCCTTTTCCAAAAACTCTTGGAATAAATTTCCTTTTGTGCTGTTCATATTAGTAGTGTGTGTACCTGCATCATCATTTTAAAAAAGATCTGTTTTATGTATAAAAAAATATATAAAAGGAGAGAAAAGAAGAAACTTGTTTCTTTTTTAGGGACTACTAATTCGTGTTTCATGGTAGTATATTTGTCTCTCTTATGCTTTGTACCATAACACATACCCTCCTCTGATACAAAATAATAAGAGTGAAAATATCTTTATCGGCGATCATAATTTAAATGAAATGATCATATGAGAAAGGATGCAGGATTTTAATGATCAAAGAAGCGGGGGGAAGGAGAGTCGTGGAATTAGAAGATAATTCATGGCAATGAGAAAATATTTTTAGTGAGCTAATGTTAGCTTTCTTCTTCTTTGCGTAAGAAGAAGGAGACATGAGCAGGGAATTAATTGCTTTTTAGTAAAACGAATGTCATAAGTTCCTAATAACATAAAGAATAAAGTAATACACTTATATAATAAAGCGCGTTATTTGTTTATATTCCAAAAGACAATCAATTAAACTAATATCAATTTGTATACACACAGTATATGAAATTAGTTTGAGTTGGCATAAAGTGTAAGGTTTTCAGCCTGAGGAATTTTATTAGGTAACGTTTTTATTAGTCCAATGCCTCAGTATAAATCAGTACATTCGCAAAACAGTTTTGATGATAAATTCCTAGATCCAAATAGACTTTACAAGATTACTTGGATGTAATTATGGTTAAAATTAGACTTCCCTTGGAGACAAAGGATAGGCAGAACAATCAAATTTAAAAAGTTATCAAAGATACAACATAGAACAGTTTCCCAGTTTTGCAGGCGGACAATGCACGGATTGTTATGGGTCTAAATCTACTTGCGTTCTTATATTGATGCAATGAACCTTATAATTCGATCATACTTTTAAGTCGATACATACGATAGGAATAAGGTACTGAGTATTAATACAATGCAGTGTTAAAATAAAAAAGGGGTGGTATAAGAAGCTGTAGCAAACGAATACACTTAGCGTGCAAGAATATAATTAAATAGCGTATGCAACATCTATTGTTTCTCATCTATTCTGTATCGTCCAGCTTACTTGATATGATGTCTCTATTTCTTGACCATCTAGAACTTACCGAACAGCTGACAACTCTAGTTAAAACCCAAGTGCCTGAAATTGCATCTAAAGTTATCCAAAAGACTAGGAAAAGTAATGTTAAATGTAAGTGATAACTTGAAGTAGAAAACCTATTGGTAAAAGTAGCTCCTTAGCAACTCCCTTAGATAATAATGCTCAAGTAGATGTTATTTAATACAAAATATTTCGATGATGTTAACTACGATATCCTGCTTAATATGCCGGAAACATTTAATTTTACACACGAGCTGCGACACTTTTCTTTATACTGCAAACAACATGTGTGATACACATATCTTACAACTGAAGAATATGTGATGTACTCGCGTATTCTTGAGATATCTATTTCTGTTGATTCATAACGACTTGCCCAAAGTAATATTGAGCTGTGATAAACTTTTATAAGCAGACGATTTGAAAGTCTTCTCGTGGTGTTTCTTTCAACTGTCATAGATGACATTACATACACTGTTAAAAACAATGAAAACAAAATCTCAAACTGGCTCCGACTACATTTTATTCAATTTTGAGCAAGTGATAGTACTCAAATATGAGAAAACTTCTCTCAAGTATGAAACAGTTCTTCATTTTATGAGAAAAGGTTTCTCATTTTTTAGCAATATCACTTGCTCAAAATTGAATAAAATTTAGTCGGAGCCAGTTTGAGATTTTTTTGCTCAATTTTTGAATAAATTATTTTAACAGTGTAGAGAAATGACATCAATGCACTTTCTCCATTACATATATTTTTTAAAATCCACGTCTTTTTTTTCTGTACAAACTATTACACAATAACAGGCTCGTAAGTGTTATTACGTAACATAAATCTCCGTATCCCGAATAGATGTATTAATCAACGGAAGGATGCGTTTTCCGTATACCGAAATTAAGATCAAAATGTGCTACACATCAATAAAGAAAATAAGCCCTTTTTATAGTTTTGTGTAAAACTCATGAGTAATTCTGCTACAGATGTGGCAGCAACGGAATTCTACATTTGTTTAAAATAGCTTGAAATGTTAGCACGTAACAATGTTAACGGCAATGATGAATGCTTCTATTGGGTGCATACTAATTAGCTTCAACAAAACAGTAAATAAATCATTAGCACATTTGATCTCAAAGTGTTCTCAACTTTGCTCCGTGCAAGGAATTGTACAGAATATAACAGATTCTTCGTCATGTTTTACAGTCGTTACAGCACAATCTTCATTCACTTGTTCTCCACCCCTAATATTTTCCAACAAGAGTGATAGAACTTTGAACTGAACTGAAATGAAATGGAAACCACAATCGATAATGTAGTGCCCATTATTTGATTTTGAAGTGCATTTAATATTACACATGAAACATAATATAATTCAAATGTTCACTACGACTGCGTCTGGTTGAGTAAAGACGAGACACCCAATTTTTCCATGGCAAGGGAACATAAATCAGGCCGTATCTCAGCAAGAACATTCACGTCGTACACGATGGTCGGCTGGCTTCAATTCAAATAAGGAGACCATCAATAAGAAGCCTGAGGAAAAAATAAAGAATCCTGAGGAAATTGAGGATACAAATCTAAAACATAAATTCAGCTACAAGTTAAACGGTATGGGGCAATGCAGTAGTACCTTAGGAGCCCAAGAACTTCAGACGTTGAATATATCTTTGCACCAAGACCATCTTAAGACCAAGACCATCTTCAACTAAGAAGAAATGAAGATGATTAGGATGAAGCTAATGTTTACCATTCCAAATAAAGATATAAAAAACGTGGGAAAGTTGTCGTATACGTGTTGGCAGAGGATGTAAAATGGTAAACCTAGAACATAACTTCGACCCAAAAAATTGGTTAAGTAAAATACAGCGACCACGCTAAGAAAGATGGGAAACAGTCTGTTCCATCAAGTAGTTAATTTTATAATCTATAATTTCGAATTTTGTACTTCTGTTAAAAGTAAGTTCCAATTACGATCTTCCAAAGAAAACAAATCACCTAAATAAATACCAAAGATATTTAATCCCATCATTGGACCACTGGAGAGTAACAGTAGAGTTAGAACGATATTTCCAAGAACGACATAAGAGACTAGAAGATTTTCACACACTGAGAACAGCTCCTGAGATTTGATCGTAGATACTGAAGGTAGACATGAGTGCCGGAAATCGTTCGTCCAGTGCAATCACATCATCAGCATACGAGGGAGAAACAATAACCATATAATTGACATGAAAAGCATACGGGAGAAGGAGAAACATAAGAACAGATCAATTATGAGAGAAAAATGGGGCCGATAAAGAATCTTCTTGACGAACACCTCGACAGATAGGGAAAGGAGCAGTAAGAGTAGTGTTACTACGTACCAAACTTTGAGTATAGAAGAGAGAAAAATAGCTCAAAACACAGGGATTAAACCGTAAGACAAAACCAGATGAATATAGAAATGGTTAACAGAATCAAAGGCTTTCTTCTGATGGAGGGAAACTATACCAAAAGGAAGATTATGTTTGTTGGAACAAGCAATGCAATCGCGAAGAAGATGGAGATTATGAAAAATGGAGCGACCAGATACTACATAGGATTGCTGATCAGATATTATCTGAGTAAGACAATTGCCTATAACATTGCCAAATAGTTTATAATCAATATTTAAGAGGGAAATAGGCCGCCATTCGGTTATATCGAGACGATCCCCTACCTTAGAGAGCTAAACACTAACAGTCCGCCTCATGGAGAGAGGCGTTCATCGCTATGAATAATGGCTAGACCAAAATTCAGTAGACTCAACCAAGTGATCGGGCGAAGCGTATATATTGACAAAGAGCTGAAGAACTTTTTGCCTGATTACAGTAGAATCGGTAATATGACCACTAATATGGAGCATATTAATATCATTATAACCACGTTGTTTTTAAACTCATGGTAAAATGTTCGAGAGGGACGATTATAGTAATTGTACAAAGTATATTATTACGAAGGTAGAAGTCAGAAGCATTTTGAGTAGTAAAAAGTTTTAATTTATCACAAACATCATGATGGACATTGGCGTATTCTGATGTATGCAGACCAGAACGACGAAGGACTTCTCTTTGCGCAATAAGAGCACGTTCTTGTTCTCGCTGTTCAAGTCGTGAAGCAGATTTCCATTGGTGAACAGTGACTTACACCTCAGGTTTAAAATCTGTCTAAAGTCGGTCGATATCAGTATCAGCACATATAATATTATTATGATTAATTAAAGCTTCCACACTAGCACAGAAACCAGAATGGTGTAGTAGAAAAATGAGTAACTTCCAATCTAGAGAACGGAAAGTGTTACGATGTAATGTAAAATTACACAGAACAGTTTCGTGATCATCAAATGCAAAAAAATGTCTGACAACACTAACAAAGCGTCAACGTGAGTGATTGCTGTATATGCAATCAAATAGGGGAATTTTGATGCGAAACATAATAAGTGAAATGAGATTGAATAGGACAAAATTGTTGCCAAATATTGTAACGGGTAAGGTATACAACGAATATGTATGGCCGTGGACCGTATAGCAGGCCAATGAGGTCGGTCTAGCGGGGGACTTCCTCGTTGATCCCGATGAGGAAGTATGACAAAATTAATCTTAAGATCAAGGCACGAAGACCTTCTGCCCACACTTTCCTTTACTTACACATGATTTAATCTACATATATTCCCATACCTTATACTTACTAAAAAGATAGAACTACGTACTCAGGAAAACACGTGGATGAGTAATCACACACTATATTGTTATCACTTGAACACTAATACATTATAGAAACATGAAATAATATCAAATTAATGTATTTTGTGTGCCCACAACTGACAAATATTGATACACTTTTGCTGTGAAGATATCGCTGTTACCGATACCGACAAACGCGGAAGCGCGAATATATGCTTATAATCACTATACCGCACTACATTTTATGAACGTTACCGTAAGTTTCTTTATATTACATTGTATGTTGTTGTCAGATGATCACTAGGTCCACTACAAATCCTCTAATGCGATCGAACTGTTGACCACTTTACAACCCTCGAACTACTTTTTGATTACGATCACACTATATACTGACTGCTTCGAAACCCACCAACGACTGCTGGGCAGGCGTTTTCACTCTTCTCTGCAGAAACTCTCCAAGCGGGGAGTTCCCGAATCTTCTTTCTAAATGTACATAGGTGGTGAAGGCAACAGGGTAACCCGACGACCACTGCAACTACTTCTCATGACCCACTAAGGGTCAAATGTTGAACTGTCAACATATAAATTGGTTGTCCCCGACGAGGTTGACGGGCAGTGTGACTGAAGTAAGAGTTTGTCTGCACACGTACAAGAACAAAGCCAAAGACTGGTTGGAAACTGTTCTTAAATACGTAGCAAGAAAGAAGTCCAGTTCAAGTTCAAATCATATTTGCACAACTTTAATTAAAAAAATTAAATTCAATTGTGTCTATACAGTTTCACACATGGAACAGATTATACTGTTACAATATCAATCAGATCAAAATCATATAATATGTACAGATTCTCGGCCAAGCGTACTTTCGTTTCAAAACAATGTTTACGGTACAGAGGTTCTAAGGTAGAATTAATATACCTCACAAAAAACATCGACATGATATTATTGCTCTTCAAGGTACGTTTGAAGCACACGTACTAAATAAAATCATTTATCTTCATATTTGGTATGTATATATTGATTAAAAAAAGGGTATTGGCAGTAATTCGTAACATTTGAAGATGTATAATATGATCTTCAATGTTCCAGGCAGAAAGTAGGGAATCATAAGCTACGATGGTAGTATCTTGGTTTGCAAAGAATTAAAGTGGATATTCTATTGCGGAAGTCGAAGTGTGTCGAAGCTTGTAAGTTCACTTTTTTATATTCAAATAAGGTGAGCATGCCATTGCTATAGTTAGTGGCGAAATTGCACGTATTTATATGGAGAATAAAATCCCCGAGCATTTACACTTAAAAGACACATAATTACCACTGTATTAAAAATACACAAAAGCAAAAATAAAACGAAAAGGTACTTACGCACACATATCATTTTTCTCCAGAATAAGATTATATAAATAACATAGTAAACCCGAGGTAAAACAAAGCAAATAAACAAAGGACATTTCTATATATGATTGAGAAATAAAATACCACTAATGGGGAAAGAACCGAATGAGGGGTTTATATTGAATTTGCATAATCAATCGCTTTTGAATATGCTGTATCCTGTGCCGAAGATTTACATCCAAGTTTAGACAGCTGATCACAGACAAGAGCACGCAGTCCATTTACATTATCAGTATATTGTTCAATAATGGGCAGAATGTCCTTGAAATTCGTACTTTTCCGTAAGAAGTTATTCAGTGCAGAGGATGTTCAATTCAAACGATCGGGTGGCAACGCAGATAAACTGGCATCAAAGGAAAGTTTATCTAAATCATTGATAAAGAAGGCTTCCGAACAGGAATCCTGATATCACGTAACAGCCGTTTAAGAGAAGTGGCCAAAGTATCAGACTGTTGTATACGTATGTTTTCCAGAGAGAGAAAAAATTTCTGCGGATGTCCCTTCCACATCAAGGGAGGTGGAAGCAGCCGTATGAGCATGACGAAAATCGGAATTTGGCTATTCTTTGCAGTACGGGAAATTAGCTTTTGGGACATCAAACGTTGATGTGCATCAAAATTATTAAACAGTAGCTGGGCGAGAAGTAGCTGAAGCAATATGGCCTCAAGAGGATGAGTGTCATTAAAAGAAACAGCTGGTATCGTTTCGATAGCAACTGGCAAAGGAGGAGGAGGCTGAATATCAATTGTGGTATAAGGTTCGGAAAAAGTATTTTATTCCCGGTATTTTTGGGCGGCACTGTACATGCAGATTTGGAAGGACAGGATGGGGTGATGGAGGAGTCACCATATTTAGAGAAGCACTGGTATCCGGTAATCTTATAACAGAATGGGTAGAGTGGGCGAGCGTGGGAAATTAGCATCAGTTAGAGCAAGGCCTTCGGTGGATTTCTTCGGGTAGAGCATTGAAATATTTCCGCTCTCTCCACGTGAAAATATTTTCGATCATCACGAGAGAGGTAGATTGTATAGTTTGTGTCGCATAACTGAAGGGAAGAGAGGTGGAGATAGTATCTGACTTATAAAAGAGCTTGTATACGAAGCGACGAAAGGAATGGATATGTGAGAGCTGAGATTGGTGTGTTCCGATCGGATGCGGCCGAATCGGAGAGACGAATTGTTCTGTAATGCTTGTGTGATGAGCTGACCATGTAGTTGTGCGGTCTGAGGCGTTTTGAATCCAGTCAGGATTTGAACTATCAGTGCCTTCAAATTGTAATAGTGCCGGGCCGAAATCAAAAGTTACTAGACTGGCTCATACAAAATTAAAGTTTACCAAGTTGTTTGCCTGTGTGATGAGTTCGGGAGGCATATTTGGAACTACGTTAAACAGCATAATTTTCGTGGCAGCAAGTACATAACGTCTTATCGGTGTAAATATTTCCTTCACTGTGATGCCTCCTTCACTTCGCACTTTCTGGAAAATGCATTCAGTCTTGAAATTTACACAGACACGTCCACCTGAAATTCTCGAAGCGTAAGTTATATTCAGTGAGCCTGCGACAAGGCAAGCGATAACAGGTAATCATCGAGTGTTAGTATGAGTAGTGAGAAGGTTACCAATTTCTTGCTGGCACTCGAAGTTGTAACATTAGCGGAGGAGTGGAGTTGGGCACAGGAGCTGGTTGGCGTAGCGTCTCAGTGTATGAAGTAGAAATATGACTACCAATCGGAGAGGTAACAGAGACACACGGTGGACCTGACATCAGAGTAGCATGTGTAGAAGTTGCTGTTGCTGCCGCCATGACTTGAAAAAAGTTACAGTGGAGTCAGAGAACGAGGGAAAAAATATTATGTGATAGTTGTAAGGAAACAACTAGTCACAAGTACACCAATCATTAGATACACTATTCACACACCACTAAAGGCGTTATTACACAGTCGAACTTGCTGGTCACCTTCCTCGCCGGGGCATCCTCGACGAGCAAGTTCGACAGTGTGATAGTGCCTTACACTGACGAGCTTGCTCGTCGGGCAGGATGATCAGCGAGCTCGATAGTTCAATAGCGCCCTAAGGCACTAAGTTATTAACTAACACACACCAAAACACCCTCAACTAGGACACTAATGCAGAGAGAAAAAAACTGTGTAACTAACTTCTTAAATGAAGTAGGTAGATAAATGAAGAGAATGACAGGAAGAAAAGGAGAGATTCACAGATGAAGGTATGAAGAACGACAAAAAAAATGCATTTGGTTTAAAGTGTCTACTGAGAACTTTATTGGTGATGCGGCAGGATAGCTATAAACGACAGTTCCCTTTACCTTCGCTTTATGAAAATCGCATTCATTTGTCACTTCTCATTTGCGAGCTGTGGTGTGCTTACAAATTTCTCTGTCTCTCTTGCGCTAGCGAAATTTATCTCTCCTCTTGAAAAAAATCGTAGAAAGAAAATAAAGTTTGATTCCGGACATAAATATAGGAAGAAGGGAATTCTTTTCCCTCTTCGGAATTTGAGACGATGATATTATTTTTCTTACTTCGAAACTTTTCTCCAGATTCCTTTCTTTTTCTCTTTGCCTTCATCATTTTTTGTGTAAATCTTTCTCCTTCGTACAACTCTCATGATTTAAAAATCTTTTTGTAGTTTAGCTAAAGTTTCAGACTTTACATTTCTGAGCTTTATAGCATGCCACAGACACAGATCATAAAATGTTTCAGTTAAATAAAAGAGATAAAACACATAATCTTTACTTTATTTGATGTCATGAGGCAATGTAGGTTCAATGTTAATCAATGTTGGTGCATAATACGAACATACGGACTTAAAATGCATAAAAAAGGAAGAGAAAATATTTCAAATTGTTGGATTGACTCAAGTAATACACATATCTAGATAATGAACGATGTAATATATTATTAATAATGAATTGGCTTTCGTTTTCATAAAGATACAAACAGTTAACTGCTGACATTGCTATACCTACGTGATGTTCTAACTAATTTCAACTTACCTTTTTTGTTCTCTCTATTATACTTCTTCCGTCTCATGCGCTGCATACAAACATCATCAAAAAATATGTTTTTATATTGTCTGTCATTCTGTACGAATCAGTACTGTGTATTTGCACAATATTATTTTCTCTATCTTATTTTAATTGACATTTTTGTTTTAAATTTCCAGATTATGAACAAGGCTGTCTTCACAGCATCTCAAATTCCATTATATCCGAATTTGCTATGCAGATTTTACGAAATTATGTTCCTGGAATGTTTGTTAATAAGAATGAACAGGCAAGTAATTACATTTTAATATTATGCATGAGAAACAATTTTAACCAAGCGTCAAAAAGCTGCATATTAAAATGTCTGGTGTTAACGTCAAAACACTGTGTTCTACTTCCATTAAACATTTAGAAGTGTCACGAAGGCTGTATAGGCATAACGAACGAAATGAAGAAAAGGAAATTGTCTATGCCTTTAGTCCTAATGTCAGTTCTTTGAGGCTGTATTCTCTGATTAAAATGGGCGGAAGAAAGCGCGCGCGAGTGAGTGTATGTGTGTGTGAGAGAGTGTGTGTGTGTGCAAAGTGACAAACAACTGACTGTCAAATTCTTTTGCCTGTAGATGACAAGCTTGAATATAGTCTGGGTTCTGTGGACTGGAAAATGGTATGTGGGTTTGTGTGTGTGTATGTGCGCGCGTCCGTCCAACCAGGAATGAGGCTTCAAGGGAACGGTTTTATGGACAAGGCTCTGTGGTGGTGGTGTGGAGATGGGAAACCATTAAAGGAACACTAGAACGTCAAACAATCCATGCACACCGAAAAACGTTCGAGGCGACGCCATGGCGCGACATTGCTTGGAGACCTTTTCGCCGTTTAGATACATTTCGATGCCACATTTCTTTCTTTTCTCCTCGCTTTCTTTTCAATCTATCTTCCTTTCTCTCTCTCTTTAATATGCATAAATGTAACTGACTGGATGGATGTAAAAACATAGTTCAAGATGTTTCCTAACGTAACGTTAAAATTGAAATGTGGGTAAAATCTCTGCCAGAAGTAGAAGGTTTTAGTCAAAGTGTGTTTCCGATAAAAATGTTTTCTCCGTCTATGGAAAAACTACACCAACAATGTCCTTTAAGCTTTGAACTGTACTGGCACATAATAATAATAATAATAATAATAATAATAATAATAATAATAATAATAAT